>JAHLSL010000122.1:204002-225274 GCA_025920805.1 Petroica traversi | reverse complement strand
TTCTTTTGCTTACTCCCATTTATTTCCCCTGGAAGGAAAAAAAAAAACCGCCACGCCGCCCAGCCCAGCCGAGCCGAGCCGAGCCGAGCTGCCAGACTGCTCCCTGCGATTGCACAGCCATCGCCTCGCTGACACATTCGCGCAGCCTTTCGCAGCTGGGGGAGGGCACAAGAAAGCGGCTCGCTTTGCTTTGCTTTGCTTGCTTGCTTTTTTTTTTTTTTTTTTTTTCCTTCCAGGGGAAATAAATGGGAGTAAGCAAAAGAAAAAATTATCTGCATATCATCTGTTGCCCCACTCAAATACATGTTTATCCAATAATAATAATTATGAATATGGAGACTGCCTAGGGAGCTGCACAGCTGGAACTGTTAAATCAGCATAAAATGGAGAACACAAAAACCAAATAAAATATTAAAAAGCTAGAACAAAGCAGCAGCAGTGTTTATGGTGAGAGCAGCACCAAGCACATCCAGCTCTGCTTTCCTCCTTAAAGGATGCTCTGGTTTTGTAGCTCCTTTTATTCCTCAGCTGAGCTCACCAGTCTGTGATGGGGGAGAAGGGATTTTGATTTGGAGGCTGTGGAGATGTCAGTTAAAGAAGGCGTATTTATTTTTATTTATTTTATTATATTTATTTTATGATTGTACTGCTAAAGAAACCCTAAGCTTAAATATAAGAGGAGGCAAGAGAGATATTTATCAGTGAGGAATCCCTGAGGAAACTGAGCACCGTTGTGGGGTAGGTTCACCACCAAACCGTGCCTTTTATGTCTTTTAGAATAATTCCACATTTCATGTGTATCCCCATGGCCCGCGATAGTGCTGATTTATTTAGTCTGCTGTAAAATTAAATCATTGTCTGATAATTCACAAGCTGATTTATAGGCAGAGCAGATGGCTCCTCTCCTTTCATGTACATCCCGAGAACTCTGCTTTCCTAAAGAATAGAGAGGATTTTGTATCAACTTCATCCCCTTGACACATGAACTTGAAAATTCCCTGCTTGACTCTTGGGCTGGTTTTTTTTTTTGTTGTTGTCGGGTTTTGTCAGAGGTGTTTTTGAGGACATTTATTCTAAGAGCAACTTAATGAATACCCAGATTTTAAGTGTTAAAGATTGTGGCTGCTCTCCAGGCTGAAAGTGCCTTCACTTTTCTTGGCTCGCCTCCAGAAATGTATTTTAAGGATAGGCTGCTCCACTGTCGGGTCCAAGTGATGGTTTCTCGTGGATGGAGAATGCCGGGGGGGTTTCTGGCTTTTCCTGTTTGTTTGGGGTGGGAGGGCGATGCCATGGATTTCCTCCACGGGCTGCCAGGGAAGCAGAACCAATTGCTGGGGGAGGAGGAGGAGGAGGAGGAGGAGGAGGAGGGGATCCTGCATCTGCTGCCATCAGTCTGCGGGGAGCAGAGGGGTGGCTGGGGAGGAGACAAAGCACAGTTTATTTCCTCATTTAAAAGGCCGTCCTGCGGGATTCTCATTATTTTACACACCTGGGGATATGAAAAAGGCACAGTTTGGGGGTTTTCGATGCGTTTCTGGTGTGGGTTTGGAAGCATCGGTTCTGCAGTGTTTTCCAGCGTGATTCCAGCTTCAGATGGGAAATGTGAACTTCCCCAAATGCCTCTGGAAGCAGCCTGGGAGAAGCAGTTTCCTCTGGAATTGTGGCTTTTGTGCAGGGGATGATGAGAAGGGTTCAGGTGTCTGATGCTCCCATGGCAGGGTTTTTCAGGACGATGTCTTTGTTTATTTCCCAGTTCTGTCCCTTTCCTGGGATGTGAAATGGGACGCGAAACAAGAGAAGAGACTCATTCGTAAATATCAAACTTTGAAAACGACCAGGAAACAGAACTGTGGTGTTTTCCTTGCTGTTTCTAAACGGGGAGAATGGGAATTACTCGGCTGAGGGTGTGTCTGGCAGGGAAACTACGGCTCCCAGCAGCTCCTGTCTCCTGCACGGCTCCTCTGCGCATGGTTTTTAGGAATTAATGTCTTGCTTTTCATCCCAAAAAAAAAGGGGAAAAAAAAAATAGAGCCACCAGGCAAAGAGACTTTGAGGCGTCCAAATCACAGGAGCAAACTTGAAGGTCAGCCCTGGGCTGGCTGTGGCTGCTTTTGTTTAGGAAAACACATTAGCATGGAGCAGGGCTGCTGTGCGGGGGGATGGAAATGCGGGTTTGGCAGCCCCGATGGCCCCGCGGCTCCTGGAGGGGAAATGCAGCTGCTCTGTGGGAACGGGGCCTTTTGAAGTGCCCGGGGAGCCAAAAGGCAGCAGCGCTGCTGCCCCTGGGGCTGGCTCAGCCTGAGAGCCTTCTCTGAGCTTTTGGGTTTGTGGCACACGTGGAATGGTGAAAAATGTGCAAAGATCAAGGCTGAAATTCAGATTAAAAGAAATGTATGTCTTAAAACGCAGTAGTTTGTGCTGTGTGTAAGATGTGAAGGCAGAGAATCCCTCTCCACGCTGCCAGTGGTGCCTGCGGCTCCCAGACCTCCCCAGGGGAAATGGCAGGGGGGAATTGGAGTCACCATCCCCGGGAGTGCCCAAAAATGTGTGACTGTGGCCCTCGAGGGCAGGGTTTGGTGCTGCTGCAGGGTTCATGATGAGATTGGTGATCTTCAAGGTCTTTCCCAACCTTAATGACTCTCTGGTTCCATGGAAAAGCAATTTCAGGAGGAATTTCTTCATGGAAAGGGTTGAACGCTGGCAGGGGCTGCCCTGGGAGGTCTGGACTCCCCATCCCTGAGGAGTCCAAGGAATTCCTGGACAAGGTGGGGATGGTTCCAGCTTGGGCTCCGTGTCCTTGGAGGGCTTTTCCAAGCTCAGTGGTTCTGTGATCCCATGGAAAACCTTGTGCCAGCACACGCTGGGGTGTCCAGGAGAGCTGCTGATGGATTTCCAAATTCCCAAAGCCACCTGAAAGCCTCCTCAGAGCATTTTTTGGACCCTGTTACAGCTTTGGCTTCTGAGGTTGCTTTTAACACAAGAATTCATGAGACTGGAGGTTCTTCAGCTAAAATCTGACTTGGACAAATGTGGGACATCAGCAGCCTCGGCCCGCGAGCTGCAGATCTCCAGGCAGCTGCCGGAAAAGCTGATTTTTGGGGAACAGCACACAATGGGAGGTTTATCCTGCAAAGCAAGTGCAAATTGCTTTAAGATTCCTCTGAAGAAGCAGCAGCAGCTGTGGGGTGTAGTCACATAGAGCTGAGCTTAAGAGCTGGGGGAGTTCTCCGAATCCTTAAAAGTGAATAATAATTAGGATGGAGATGCGGTGTTTGCAGCACAAGTCAGGGAGCCCTGTTGGGTTTGAACAAAAAAAAAAACCAACAAAAAAAAGCTTGTGCCTGAAGATGAATGTCTCAGCTTCCCTCAGCATGCTCAGAAATAGAGCTAGGGCTGGGAAATGGAGGGGATTTTCAGCTTCTTAATTTGTCCCTGAGGGTTCTGTGCTCCTGCCCAGGTGACAGAGGAACCAAAGGTGGCTCAGACCCTGAGAGTCCCCAGGAAATTCAGGCTAAAATCCAGGTCACAGAGAGGACAAAGCCCAGGCAGGAGCAGGCCCTGGTCCCACAGCCTTTGCTGCAGCCCTGTATCCCTAAATCTGATCAAGGAAATTGAGTTTAGGCTGGAGCAGGAATGGGATCCCAGGCAGGGCTGATCCATCCTCCATTCCCAGCCCAAATCTCATGTCAGGACAGGTGCAGGGAGTGCTGGGAAGGCTGGGATTTGGCTGGGTCAGTACAACCCAGGTAGAATAACCTGGAAAAATATTTGGGAAATCCATTGGAATTGTCCATTTCTTAGAATGGGGAGCCCATTTGATTTATTTTGAATTAACACAAATGTCCATCACTTCACCAGGGCATTATTGGCCGGGACAAAACCCATTTAAAGAAGCTCTTGATTGTTCTAATTGCTCCAGAATTTCCAATTGTATTGAACAAAAATATTTCTATTTTCTTCATAGCTGAGATTAGGACCCAGTACAATAAATCAGGGTAGGTCATTTCCACAATTTGTTATTAAAATCAGGCAAGTCAGGTTAATTTTCTGAAAATCCACCTTCTCCTCGCTTCTGAGGCCACATTTGGAGTGCGGGGTCCAATTCTGGGCTCCCAGTGCCAAAAAAATCTGTGGATTTACTGGAGAGAGTCTGGAAGAGGGACTGAGACTGGAGAAGAAGCTGGGACTGGAAGGAGAAGACTCGAGGGGATGTGGATGTGGATAAATTCCTGCTGGGAAGGAGTGGAGACAACCAGGATCTCCCCAGGGAGGGAACAAACTGGAATACAGCAAATCCTGGACATCTGAAGACACACCGAAATCCTGATTTTTTTTTTTTGTTTGTTTGTTTTGTTGGCTGAATCCTGAACAGACTGAGTGGAGAGGTGGTGGATTCTCCATCCATGGAGCCTTCAGAGCACCCCTGGTGTCCTCCTGCAGCTGCTTTACCCTCCTGGGCTGGATCATCTCAACATGTCCCTTCCAACCCCAATTGTTCTGTGATTTCCCTGCCTCTACTCATTTTAAAATGGTTATAATAGAAGCTTATTTGAATATTTAATTTCCTTTTTCTTTTTGTTTGTTTATGTTCATGACATTTATCACTCTCAAATCTTTAAGGTAAACAAGAAGGTTAATTATTTGTTATGGGTTTGTGGTTAATTGTAATTTACCACATGGATTAAATTGGATTATAACTGAAAGACATGGATGGGAGTGTGGAAATCTGTGTGAAAAATGAGGAATTGTGTGAAATAAAGGGTTAGAGAAGAAATGAGCCAGGTAACACATTCAGGCTACATTTTAGGCAGAGTTTGGTCTGAATCAGTGCTTGAAATTCAAGGTCCTTTCCAGAGGAGAGCTGTGGAGTTGAGCAGGTGATAAATGATGAAATAGGGAGATAAAGATTTTAGACAATGGAAATAGAAAATTTTTGCCTCCAAATCCGAATGGGCTTTTCCAGATGTTTAATGTCTCCTGTCCCAAAAGCAACTCAATAAAAGAATTCTTAAATTCTCACAGGAGCTGCAATATATTCCTGCAGAATTTAGTTAATTGTCCCTCAATCGAACTGTAGGACTGTAAATGTCCTTGTTTTGTGAAAAAAAAAAACCCTAAACATTTCTTTAAATGGTGCAGCTCTGTTTACCACGAGGATTGATGTGCGTTAAGCCCTCAGAAAATTAAATCCCATTTTTTCCAGCGCCTTCACAGGTGGGATATTTGTGTTTGACACAAAGGAGGAGCAGCCAGTTGGGCGGTGTTTGCACAATATTGGCAAACGGGGCTCTCACGTGTGGCTTTAATTACCCCATAATGTGATGTTTGAATTAAACGGGCGCTAATTGAGGGACCTGGAGCTGGGGGATGCTCGGCGCTGCTTCCTCGCCTGTCCTTGCATTTTAATCACCCTCTCAAAGGAGCTGTGCCTGATCTGCATTGTGCAGGCACCCAGCAGTCCCAGAGAGAGCCCCAAGGCGCAGGGTGTTTGGGATCCTTTGCTCAGAAGGGTTTTTATTCCGTTCAAGTGGCAGAATCCGGGCAGGGTTTGGGGTGGCACAGCCCCGCTCTGCCCTGTGTGGGCTCTGAGCTCTGCCATGCCAAACATTCACTGCTAAACCCGCAGTATCCTCGGCTTGTCAGGCACTGGGGCTGAAAATAAAATATTGGCCAGTTGTTCTGTGCTTTTGCCTTTTGGGGTCACAGCAGGCCCAGCTCGAGGCCTCGATGCCTTTGGGAGAGGTTGGGGAGATTTCGGGGTGTGTGAGTTTGGGAATGACAGGATCTCCCATTCCACAGCTTTCCTCTGTGATGTGGTTTGATGTAACTTCAGCTGCTGCTTTGGGGCAGGCTGAGGTGAGCTGTGTCTGCATAAAAATCCAGAAAAAGGGAGATTTTGGATCCTTTTCGTTGTCCAAGTCTCAGAAACCCCTTAGATACTGAAACCTGGACTTCAGTGAGGAGTACAGACGTTTCAGTGGGTGATAGGTTGGTGTTCTGAAGGAGAAGATGGGCAGATAAAATACATAAATATATATTTTCACACATTAATAGCAGTTCAGCAGAGGAGGAATTTGGCACAATGAGTGGGAGATTTGGGCTGCACGTCCTGGTTGTGAGTAACCACCAGCTCGTGTTGTGAGGACAGGTGAAAGCTGATCCTGCCTGTGCTGAAGAAAACCTTTTGTTGGAAGGAAAAACTGCATTTCAGACAAGCAAAATCACTGAGTTCCCCAAATCCAAAGATGTTATCCTGTGTTTGTGTTTAATCAATATTATTGAGTTGTTTGCTGAAGTCCTTGGTGTCTCTTTGCTTCTGCTTTTCCTCTCTTCATCAACTCCTTGGGCACATTTTCTTACTCTTGATTATTTTGTTCTGCCAGAAAGCTGGCAGAGAGTTCCCTGCTAGTGTGAAATTGAGGAGTGAGGTTATGTAAAGCAGCACTTTCTGAGAGGTGTCCAAGGAGCTGAAAAAGCCACAACAGCCTTGACTGATGATGTTCAAGTTGGTTTTAATGTGGAAAGGTCTTTGTGGAAGTGAATCACTGGAGTGGAGCTTTTGGTGTGTTCATTGGTGCTGTCTGCGTTCAAAATGGTATTTTCAGTTTTTTTCGTAGTGATCCTGAGGAATTTTTGTGTAATTTGGTGATGCTGTTAAGGCAGCAAAATGGGGAGAGCATTTTTCTGCTAAATTTTGTTGTGTTTTAGTGGGAACTGTTGTGTTTACGTGTGGATGTTGTGGGGTGGAATGGGTGGATTTTCATGGTGTTGCAGAGCTTTGCTGTGTCACTGCAGTCAGCAGGAAACCTCCAAACCATCCCTGCCAGACAATTCCCATTTATTTCCTTCATAATTTCATAGAAAGCCCATTGCACCTGCAGTATTTAGAGTTTAAGTGTAGCAGCAAATACTAAGCACGACCAATGTTGATATTTCCCCTTAATGTTTGCTGCCTTTATATTGTTTTTATATCATTAATATTAATTGTGTGCAAGCTGTGGCACTGCCATGATAAAGCACTTAGAGCCCACCTGGGTGTGCACTGAAAGCCTTAAATAACCATTTAAAAACTTTCTTTTAAATTTATTATACCATTTGAGGCTAATTATATAACATTTGAGGGCTGAATTTTGCATTTTTCAGTGTGTTAAGAGCGGGAGAAAATCATCAGCCACTTGTGAGTGGCACTTGAGCAGAGCACAATCATCAGCAGCTTGGCCAAGGAGCTTCTCCAGTGCTGGGGAGGCTGCAGGAATGAAAAGAACAGAGGTGGGAGCGTGTTTGAGTTGTGTTTGCAGCAGATAATCCCCCAAGTCCAACGTGCTCTGGGGCTGGGAGCAGACACAGGAATTACTGCACACTCCTAAATCCTCCTGCACTTTAATCCCTTCATGATCTCTGCTGGGAAGGCTCTCGTTGTTTATTCTGTTGGGGTTGGTTCGGAGTGAAGGGAATAAAATGTGTGAATTTATTTATTGTAGACAGCCCACAATGACATTTTTTAGCTGTAAGAAGAGCTGCAGCATCAGAGATTTAATTTCGCATCGATTCACTCCTGGCTTTGCCATTTTATTTTATTTGGGGATGGGTTTTGGCCATTTCGCTCTCTAATTTTTCTCTGTTTCTCTGTGAAATGAATATTCCATGAAACACAAGCAAGCTTGGAGTAGTTTGTGCTTCATGGGCAAAAATAACCTCGTGCTGCAGTGATTGGTTGTGGTTTTAATTTCCCACTTCAGGCTAGCAGGAATATTAGCTCCAGAGCAAGAATTGCTGTGAAATATTTCTGTTCAGTAGAATAAAAGTTATTTTTGTCTAGAAATGGGTAATTCTGTTGGTAGGATGCTTTTATTCCTGGCAAAAAAGAAAAAAAAAGGTGTTTTTTGTGGTCATGTTGATGTGCAGTTTGGTTTTGCATAATATCAGTCCCAAGGAGGTAAATCTGCTTTTTTCCAGTCCCAGGGAATATCCAGGCAGGAATTTCTCTCACCTGCTCACAGGTACTCAGGGATCCCTGTGAAAATTCCAAGTGCAGAAAATTCCAGTCTGCAGAACGGTGAATAAATGACTTGTGCTGATCTTTCTCACACCTGCTGAAAAACCAGATATTTAATTGAAACAGGAAATGTGGCTTTTTTTCCCACCCAGGCCCTTCCTCGCTGCTCACACTGCAATTAATGTGACCTGCTGCTCATTAATGGCTTGCTGTGGGTGGGGAGGGAAAAACACAGCAAATTCCTATCAACAGTGCTCTTTTTCTGTGCTGGATGCTCTCAGCTCTGCTCGACGGAGCTCTGGGAGGGTTTAATCCAATCTGTCAGCATTTTGTGCTGTTTCACACTTGGGTTCTGTTGCAAGTCCAAAAATCTCCTTTGCTTGCAACCAGCAAACCCCACCATGCTCAGCTCAGCGTTGAACAAACCCAGTCCTGAGGTGGTTTTTCTCTCAGCCTCTCTTCCTGCACTTCAAACCCTTTGAATTGGGCTCTTCTTTAAAACACACATCTTCTAGAGCAGCTTTTCCCATTATTTTATTAAGGAGTCGTTGAATATTCGAGGTAAAAAGGTGCCCTTGGAGCAGAAGCTGCTGGAGCAGTCCCTGGAGAGTGTTTGCCTTGGATTTCTCTGTGTTCTGGGCAAACACTTCAGCTATTTCTGCTTTTATCAATGGCAGTGCTTGGTGTTTGCTGATAAAACAATAGTAGAAATAAATGGTTTATGCACAAGCTTGTGGGTTTGCATCACTTTAATGTGAAGATAATAACTTGTGGGAGATGGGAGAACTCTAAAGGCAGTCCTTTAGGACAATCTCTGTTAGTGCTATCTAATAACAATCAATTAAAGCTCTTTTTTTTTGCTCTTTAATAAGTGTGCTGAAGTTTGTGATAACTTGTCTCTGGTTTAGTTACTCTTTACCTGTTAATCCCCAAAGAAAATGCTGAATGTGCCAGTTGCCTGCAGATGAAAGTCCTAAATTTTGAAATTCCCATTATTCTGGTGAAAAGGAACTATTTTAATATGGAGAATTCTTCTTTTTTGGGACTGGATCCAGATTTAAATGGAGTCACAAAGCCACTGTGGACCATTTTTGTTGTGTTTAGCCCAGAATTAGGCTCTGCTTTGTAGCAGCAGTCACCCTGGTCTGGAGGGTGATCAGTGCCCTATCCCAAAGCTCTGAGTATTCCCAGGAGCTGCTTTTCATCAACCTCAATTGGTCCATCCAAAGCAGCCTGGAGATAAAAATAGCAAATCCCCCCCTCGCTGGTTTGGGGCACCCAGGCCCTGCATTATTGATGAATTCTGCAGTGTCCTCCGTGTCCAGAAGATTCATTGTGTGTGATTTATTATTTAGTGGCACATGCAGAAGCACCTCCAAGCATTAAAGAAACCAAAGATAAAGGTATTTTCTTATCAGGTGAATGGTTCTCTTATCTCCTTTTCCTTGGAGATGGCGGGGAGTAGTGGGACAGAGGAATTCAGTGGAGTGGTGAGTGAAAGCAACGCTGCTGATTCCCTTGGAATTTAGCACTTTAAATGGATTAGAACTAAAAATATCCCTGCCTGGCATTGCGTCAGATGCAGAAGCCTTTCAGAGTATCTGCATTTCCACGCTTGATGGCAATTTCCAAAGGTCCCACGTGGGGCTCAGTGGGAGCGCTGGGACAGGAACCAGGATTCTTCATGGAGTAGCAGTGTTGGGAATAATGTAAAATTCCTGGGTGATGCTGAAGTGGGAGCAGCATTTGGGAAGGAAAAGGTGATTTTTGGTACAAACAGGGTGTGTGATTCTCTCCTTGGAGGTGTGGCAGCCTCAGCAGGAATGAATCTCCACTGGTGAGTTTGGGGTGGGATCTTGCAGCGCCTGGGCCACATCTTGGTGGGCAGTTCTGCTGCCAGTTCATTCTCTCGCCACTCAGATTTTGGGGTTTTGTCAATAAAGGTGTGTGAACACTGCTTTAGGGCTTGGGATGCACTCCTTATAACCCAGAAACCCAGAAATGGTGTTTTAACAGTGGAAAGAGAAATAATCACATTTTGTGCTTATCTACAAGCCTGGAATTTCACTCCCACACAGGAGGAGGCTTTGATTGAACTTGTGGCTTGTGCTTCTGTTTTGTTTGGACAAATTTTACCTTCCTAGAGCAGTGAAATGATCTCAGTGCCTTTGCAAAGGGACAGAAACAAATACAGAACCCTCAGTGCTGACTGAGGTGTTTTAATGAAATGTGGTGGTGCCACAGTTAAACATCCTCATGCATTATTAGTTCCCAAACCGCTGGAAAATCCCTATAAATCAATGCTGTATTTTTTCCATTATACTGAACATTTCTGTTGGTTTTTGGCCCAAGTTTCATGGAAGTGCAGAGCTGCTGTTCAGGAGCTCTGAAGGTGAGTTCCTGCTGCTGCTGGAGGTGGTTTTGGGCTCCACTGCTGGTCCTGCAGGAGTCTGGAAGGTGAGGGGAGCTGAAGTGTCAAACTCCCGTCTTTGATGGATCAGCTGCTGCACTGCAGGGAAAGGTCCTTTGAGAGGCTGTACATTCAGGACAGGTAAGGTTTGGAAGCTGTTGGTCCAGGTTAACATTTTGGACTCCACTAGATGGCACTGATTTATTGTGCTGCTGATAAAAAAACAACCAAAACCATCAGTGCAGTGGGAGACTTTTATTTTTTGAACAGGAACCATAGAGGAGGTGATGAGGATGCTCAATATTTATCTGTTTGTCTGGTGGGTGCATCAGTAGTTTCCTTCATGACCTCCTGCTTCTGCAGTGGAGTTTCGGGTGGGATAGGCCAATTGTGAGCAAATATTTTAAATATTTAGCTCTGGGAAAACACCCTAAATAAATACCTGGTTTTTCTTATCCTCTGTGTGAAGATGCTGGGCCAGTGTTGGTGCAGGCAGCTGGGTTTGCCACAATTGTGTCTCAAACCGTCCCAGAATCCAGGATAAAGAGAAATTCTTGTCTTTCTGAGAAGGAAAGAGTATTCCTGGGGGGTTACGATCATACAGCTCTAGTTCTGGTCAACACCAAAGGGATTTCAGCGTGGTGGTGCTGAAGGGTGAGCAAATAAGGAATTATTCCAGTTCCAGGGGCAGAAATGGCCATGAGAATTCTTTTGGTACCCAGATTCTCCCAAGGGCCCTCTGTGTCCTGCTGCTCAGGGTGAAAGAGCAGGGAGTGATCCCAGGAATGCACAATTCCATCTCTTCTGTCTTTTCCCTGCCTTCCCTGTGCCACCAAACGCCGCCCTCGGGGGCATCGCAATCCCACCCGCACCAGGGGCTGCTCTGCTCGGCGCTGGGGATGCTCCAGGAGGAGAAACCAGGAACAAGGCTGGGTTCTTCCTTGTTTTCCTGCTCTGATCTCCTTCCCTGCCAGCTGAGGGGGAGCTGAGCAGCGCTGCAGTTTGGCCTCGCTTGACTCCAGCACTGGTGGGTGTTTAAATCTGGTGCCTCACGAGAGGAGCTGCTCCTGCAGGGAGTGCAGCTCTCCCTCCTGCAAGCACAGCCTGTTTCCTTCCTTTGAGGCATTTGGAATTAAATGGTTTTCCAAGCAGATCAGCCTCCCTTTTGCTGCTGGACAGATCTTTTTCCTGCGATTGGAGGGATGGAGCCTTTCAGGAGCCTCAGATAAATCCAAAAGCCAGCAGTGACCCCCAGAATTCAGCATTTTGGAGGTGCTGATGCTTCCTTCAGCTGCGATTTTGGGGCTGTGTGTGGGGTTTCTGCAGCTCTGTGCGTTTCCCTGGGGGATTTGTGTTTTTCCCCTCCCCAGAAGCTGCAGGGGGACATTTTCAGGGGTGCAGCAGCCCAGGCACTGCGGCCATGCAGGGAGGGAGCTGGAATCCACTTTTGTGCAGTTGAGATCTGCCTTCAGATCTGCCTTCAGCCGCTTGTGGTTAAGTCCCACAGAACTGTGATTGATGTGCTGATATTCTCTGTCTGCTTCGGGGTTTCTTGTTGTTTTTCCCTGCTCCCCTCTCAAGCTGTGGATTCAGTTGTTCGTTTGGCCTCCAGTACATAATTAGTGATGTTTCTCAGGCACAGCTCGCTGCAGTCTGTGGGACTCTGTCCTGTGACATTGGCAGCCTTGGTTTTTTCTAAATGTCTTTTCTTTTCCCCTCTTGTCATCATCAATTTTTACATGAATTTATGAATTTAACCCTTGGTGAGGAAGTATTAGGTGATGTGTCCTGGCTTTGAATTAATTCCTAATGCCATTGTTTCAGAACTCCACGATTTAGATATCTTCCATTTAACTCTGGCTTTTCTATAATATTAATTCCTAATTCCATTATTTCCTGACTTTCCCCCACTGCCATATTTTTTTCTTCCCTTTCAGAACATTTGTCTCTGGTTTGCTGCATATTGAGGTTTCGATACTCCTGGATAAACGGATTATTAATGAATTTACCACGTGCAGTGCTTGGGAACAGCCTGGGAGGATGGGGACCCAGTGCCTGCTGTCCCTTGGACTCCTCACAGCCCTGGTTGTAACTTGGCCCAAAAAAGAGGATTTACTGGAGCGTGGCCGGGGCCGTTGGGTTTGTGCTGGTGGGAGAATCACTCGGGGGGGACGGGCTGGGTGGGACTCCAGGCACTGTTTTCTGTTCTGTTTTCCAGCACAGAAGGTGGAATAGTAATTTATTATCTGACATTCTTCGCAAGCAGATGGAAAACACTCGGCTTGTGAATTTGCAAGGGAAAGGATTCTGGGAGCAGGCTTTGCATATGTCCTTCCCCCCCGGCTTCTTTGCGTGTTCAGTAAAACAACAATGAAGTCATTCCTTGTTTTTGGGAGGAAACTTGTGTGGTGTTCCCACTCCTGCTGGTGAGAGGGATAAAAACTCCCCAAAGCATCCACCCTGAACAGGGTAAATGCCTCAAAGAAATGGGAATAAAACCATGGCTGAGGAGTACAATGAGCTCTGCGAGTTCTGCTCCATTCTCATCCTACATTTGCATTTTTAATGCAGAAAAAAACCTCTGTACTGGGTATAATCATCTGGTGAAGAAAGAGGAGGTGTTAAGGCTAAAAACATCTAATTAAAAACTGAGCAGGTGAATAAATGGCTGGGGAATCAGTGAGCAGTGAAGGTGCCCTTTGCAGCAGGGACATGTTTGTGTTGGAGCTTGGTTTGTTTGTAGCCTCATTCGAGAGGGCCATTAATTACCTTGTTTCTTTGTTTTGGTGGGGTTTTTTGCCGTTAGAGAGTTTCACAGCAGGGACTTCTCACCCTGCAAAGGTAAGAAAGGGCCTCTGGATTTGCAGAGCAGATAAGAGCACTTGGGAATTTGGATTTTGCAGCTTTGGACCTTTAAATGTCCTCTGGTTTGTGCCCTGAGGTCTCCAGGCTGTGATCAGACACTGCAGAGGTTCCCAAAACCCTTAGATTGTCCAGGAACAGCACCAAGGGCTTATGACTGGAGCCCTAAAACTCTCAAATTGTGCAGGAGCAGCACCAAAGGTTTTTCACTGGGGCCCTAAAACCTCAGATTGTACAGGAGCATCACCAAGGGCTGTGACTGGAGCTGGAGCTTTTCCCCTGCAAAATAAAAACCTGGAAAGGCAGTGGGAGGAATCAGCCAGATGGGTACTTAACCCAAATCCCTGAATTCCCTGGGACACCTGGCCGGGCTGCTGGCAGCAATCCTGGGTCAGAGCTGTGTGACAGGAGATGGGAGCACTTTATTCAAGGCTCAGGGTGACAGCAAATGTCCCTCAAGCACCTGGAGGGGAATTGCTGCTCCCAGAGTCCTGTGGCTGTGGGGAGGTGGCACCAAGGATCTCCTGGTTCCTGGGCGTGGGGAACCCCAGCAAAACCTGCCTGACGGGGAAATTTCCATTTGCAGCTTTGGTTACAACTCCAGTGAACGTTTGGGTTTTCCTTCCAACTAAAAAACCAAACCTGGTGTGAACATTGAATGTGGAGAAGCAGAAAATTCACTTCCATGCATTAACAGTGCACTCCCGTTTTTCTCATCAGTCAGTCTCATAGTCTTCATTTTTTGTTTTCATTTATTGTCACCATCTGAGCCTCAGTTTTACTCTCTGTAGCTCTGCCTTTCTGTTTCCCATCACAGCAGCTCCCGTTACCTTTGAATTTCATCCCTGTGTTTGCTCCCTGGTTGGGTGGAAGAGGCAGAAAAGGGGAGATCCCCCAGTGAATCCCATGAAAATGAGCAGGTCCTGCCTGAGCTCTGCCCAATCCACGGCAGCAAAACCCAACAAATGCCATTGTGGATCGTGGTGCCACTGCCAATTCATCAACCCCAGGCACGACCCCCGTGCTCCTCGTTCTGGTGCCCATTAGGAGCAGCTGCATGGTGGACTTTGATGTCTTGGGAGGACAATGGGATCACTGTTCCAGCTCCAAACTGCTTTCTCTTGCTTTTTTTCCTTTGTTTCAGGGGCTCTGGGAGTGGGGAAGACGTGAGGGGGAACACGAGATGTAAATCTCTGGCAGGAAATTGCTCACAAATGCCATCACTGGAACGTCAGGATTTTAGCAGGGATGCACTTGGAAGGCAGCAGAATTTTAATGCTGGCGAATAAATGAGGATGAAGGGGAAAATTGTCCTCATTGAAGAGGGGAAAATCCAGCTTAATTCAGAGCAAAGTGTAATTAAGGGGGAGAAAACTTCTGGCATAGATGGAGAGAGCTGAGAGATTGCAGGAGAAGTTCTTGTGCATGGATAAAATTATGTGTTCCTGCCTGGGTTTTTTTGAGAAGGTGCCCACGTTTTCCTGGGGTATTTTATGAAGTGGACACCCAGAAAGTTTGGGTAATTCCCTCCTGATTCGTACAGTGAAGGAGGCGCAGGAAATTTGAATTTTTGCAGAGTGATGTGCTTTAAAAACAGCAAGGAAAGCAGAGGTGGTGGATCCATGTGTTTATGGGAGGAAGGAATTGCGAGGGATGGGATGGGATAATGGGGTGACCATCCCAGTGGTTTGGGTTAAGGCTTGGTGTAAAATAACACTAAAAGATGTTTCTTTCTCTTCTCTCCTTAAAAGCTCCCATTATTTGCCTGATACACCCCAAACTGTGGCTCACTGAAGCTCAGAGATGCATTCTCATTTCCATTTCCCCCATATTTCAGTGTCAGGATCCCAGTGAGTCACCTTCTCCCAGGGTTTTGTTGCTGTTCAGGAACTGACAGAAGTGACTGAATTCCTGCTTGCAGGCATGTAGGAGATCCCACATTTCTGGTGCCATCTGTTACCAAACTTTGCGGGTTTTGTTTTTGCCAGTTTGCAGCAATTTGAGGGAGAGTAAGGGAAATAGAGCAGGTGATTAAAAGGAGAATTCAAGCGATGCAAAACATTGGTGTAATGACCAGGGAAAGAAGAGTCCCTGGCACGGGGCTTTAGTGAATTCAGCAGCCTCTGACAGAAGATGATTTTACTCAAAATCCACAGGTCACTCACTGTATTCACCCTGTCATGAGCCAGTTTTAAATGTATTTATTTCTTTTCAGCCGTGTCCTGCTGTAATCGCAGCTCATTATCTGTGCTGTGCTGAAGGGAGGGCTGGGGATGTCCCAGGAGGTGCTGCTGATACCAAAAATCACCTTGCAGTGAGCCCTGAGCCCAGCCAGGCCTCCAGAGTGCATTTTTTAATGAGCTCACCCCGCAGAAAGATCCATTGTTCCCTCCACAGACAATTGCTGGCTTGTGCTGTTTGGAGTTCTCTGCTCTGGGCTTCTGCTGTGGGAATTGTCCGTTGGGTTTGGCTTTTTCTTCAGTACATACAGAAAAAGGGAGAAAAAACCATCCAAATCCGTATTTAAGTATTTGTGTTTTAGTGATCTGAAGCTTCCAGTTTATTTTGTGGTGCTTGAAGCAGACTTTTGAACAAGGATGAGCAAACAACACTTTGTGGTTTTCCCCCAGGAGAAGAAAATGTTTCTTAAAACTGAAATCCGCCGTCATTCATGAGTCAGGGCTGATTTTAGGAAGGAGTTGATTGGACATGAATTACGTAGATGCTACTCCAGAGTTGAAATTATCTTGGGTTACTGTGGGTATTTTTATCTGTGCAGCTGCAGGATTGAAGGCAGATCTGTGCCTACAGCTCTGCTTTCTGTAAAGCGAATTTATAACAGAACGTTTTAATCTTTCTCTTCAAATATTCAATTAGCAAGCTTTGATTTTTATCTTTTTCTGTCACACAGACAGATTCCACCTGCACTTTGGAGTCCCTGACCACCCTGGCTTAGGCACCAAACCATTTTTTCCCCTCATTGCATGAAGAGTGTGTGAGCTCACCAGGCACATCTCTCCCCAGATGTGAGGGTCAGGGTTGGTTCAAGGTCGTGGTTTTGGCTGTTCCTGCATTGAACCTGGGGTTATTTTTGGTATCTCAAAGTGGAATTGGGCTTTAACCTGAAACAGGAGCAGATGGATCTGAGCTGCTCCCATGTGGGGGCTCCTCAACCTCACCCTAAACCCTTTTATCCTGTTACAGCCTTGGTCTCATCTATTAATACTACTATTTTCCTAGAAGGCCCAATGCATTTCTCATGAGCTGCGAGTGATCCTGTTCATGTATTTTTGATCCCTTTGGGGAGGAGCAGCCTGGAAGTTGTTCCCGTTGTGCTTCTCACCTGGTGGATCCAGAGCAGGGGAATAATGGACATGGCAGGCAGGGATCAGCTTTGGCTGCCCTGCCCCATGGCAGGTATTATTAGCTGTGCTGAGCATCCAATCCATCCAAATCCAGCAGCTAATCCCGTTGTTGAAAGGAAATTTTAATGCTGCAGTGTCAGAAATGTTTGCTGGTGTTTCTGTGCACGTTGTGGGGTGCCTGAGGATTTTGCTGGAACTGGGGTCGCCTTCAGGCTGATTTTATTTGCTGGAGAGTCCCTTGGACTGGCCTGGGTAAGGAATTAAATCAGTGTGGCAGTGCCAGAGCAGCCCTGGCTGGTGCTGATGTGGGAATTCAGCAAACTGAGCCTTGCTGAGGTGCAGAAGGGGATCTGAAAAGCATCAGTCAGGGGGAAATGATGAGCAGTGAGGTTTTTCTTTCAAAAAAACCCTTGCAAGCCCCTCTGGGAGGTCTCAGAGCCCAGGACACAAAGTCTGGGAGATAGGGGTGAGTATTTTCTGCAGGAGATGTGTCTGTGCACCTCAGTGAGGTGCTCAAAATCCTTTATTTAGCAGTGAGGAGATCCAAAAATCCAAATATCTTGGTGCAGGTTTGGCCTGAAACGAACTTTCCTGAGCATCCTCAGGGTCCTGGGGTGCAGAGCAGTTCCCTGGGTTTGTCACACGTCACCTGCTGTCCCTCAAAAGATCTGGAATCCAGGGGTTTTTCTCTGCATCCAGGAGTGCTTTCCCTGCATCCAGGGGTTTTTCTCTGTATCCAGGGGTTTTCCCCTGCATCCAACGTTTTTTTTTTCCCTGCATCCAGGGTTTTTTTTCCTGCATCCAGGGGGTTTGTCCTGCCCCCAGAGCTGCTGCTGGCTCCAGGTGTCCTTTATCTTGGCTGATAAAATGGGATATTCCAGGAGGGGATTTTTCTGCTCTTAAAAACAAAATTCCAGCTGGGAGCATCTTGCAGAGCACGTCCTGAGTTTGTCATTGTGAACTTTATCATTTATCAGTCTGGGCTGCTCCTTGGTGCATCCACCTGCAGAGGCTGACGTTGAAGAAAATGTGCATTAAATCCATTTTCTTTCTCTGGCCTTGGATATCCTGCCAGACACAGCTACTAACACCTTTTATAACCCTTTTACCCCTTTTTATAACATTTTCTCTCTGTTCTGTGTTATTCTTTGTTGCTCAGAGAAGCCATTCCCATCTCTATACTGAGTTCTTCACCTTCAGGTGCTTCTGGAGAGCTCTCTGGAGATCTGGTTACCCCTTAAACTGGCCAGAATTGGACCAAATGTTTGTTTGATGGGATCTGGGTTTGTGGGTCCTCTGGGAAGCCTCAGCACCCCGGTGCAAACCCATCTCCCTGGGGAGCCTGAACTCCACGACCAAATTCCTCCCTCGTTTGCAATCCAGAAGCTTTACTGAAAATGTCATTTTTTTAAAAAAAAAACGTGCCCATGTGATGGAAAATGAGCATTAAAACACTGCTGAGCACAGATGCCCTTTTACAGCACTGGGGTTCCTGTGCAAGGAAAGCCATCCCAGCAGCCAGAGCAGGAGAACGAGAAATCATGGGAAATAATAATGGGAAATAATAATGGGAAATAATCATGGGAAATAATCATGGGAAATAATCATGGGAAATCATGGGAAATCATGGGAAATAATAATGGGAAATCATGGGAAATAATAATGGGAAATCATGGGAAATAATGGGAAATGAAATAATGGGATGCCAGCCCTGCTCTACAGGAGCTTTTCACTGCCTGCCCACAGAGCACTTCCAGAAACACTTGGAGCCGAGACCTCCCTTGGCAGCAGCTGCTTGATTTCTGTTTTATTTTAAAGTTAATTTAAATTATCATCTCCTGCAGACAATCCTGACTCCATGTCCTTGGTTTAGGACTTCTCCACACCAGGCTGTTCCCGTTGGATGGGAGCAGCTGAAATCCCTGGGAATCCTTGGTTGTGTGGGGAGGATTTTGGCAGTGCTGATTTATTATTTTTTCCCCCAAATAACGTGATGTTTCTGGAATTTTCCATGAGTGGGAAAGCTTGTCCTTATGGATTGTTTTTTGAAGTGGGGTGGTGGAGGGGGTTGGGAGCACTCCCTGAAATAACTGGCAGGAGCTGGAATATCTCAGTGGAATGGGGAGGCTGCTGAGTCCCTGGGAATGGGGATACCCCTCCCACTATCCCCGGGGTTTTGCAGCCTTTTGGGGTCACAGCTGCCGTCCAGGATCCCTGAAACTGCAGAAACAGCTGATTTTACCCATTTTCCCTGATCAAGACTTGTTTGTGAGCCCTCAGACACGCAGATTTCCCCGTTCTGTGTGCAGCCTTTGAGGGCTGGAGCTGGGACAGAACAATCCTGGAGGGAATTCCTTTTCCCCAAGGTGTGGGGAGGCCACAGAGCTTCCCTGGATGCCCAAGGGCTGCCAGGGACAGACGTGCAAATTGTGGTTAAAAGTGATAATTGTGCAAACAAAACGAGCTTTGAGGCTGAAGGCAGGCAGGGCTCTGAGAGGGAACAGAATGTGCCTGTTCTCGGGGCAGTAATTCCAGTGTTTGGGTTTCTGATTGGTTTTTAATTGCCATAAATAGTGCCCTGTGTGTGCGTGGAAGCCTCACAGGGGCTGTGCTGTGTTTAAAACATCTTTCTTACCGTGCCACTTGAATTTCCAGTTGGTTTCTTTGCTCTTACCTAATTTAGCACCGTGCCAAAGGTGTTTTCTTTCTTCTGTAATGAGATTCGATTGTTAATTCAGCGTGGCACAGGCAGAGGGACTGGAGCAGTGCTGGTGCTGTCACTGAGCCCTGGCATTCCCTGCCAGCCCCAGCCTTTGGGAAGCGCAGCTTGGATCATTTCTGGATTATTTAGATTATTTCTGGATTATTTGGATTATTTCTGGATTATTTGGATTATTTCTGGAGGAACTGGAATTCCCAAGTCCCTCTTCCCAAGCCTGCCCGGAGTTTCTCCTGTGGATCATCCTTGCCGAACAAAATGTTGGGAATTCTTTGCACATCTGCTTGGAAAGGACCCTGGGAGTGCTCGTGGGCTGTAATTAGTGCTGTGACTCTAACGAAGGTGGCCGTGTCCCACGCAGACAAAGCCCATTTCCTCCTTGTTCCTCTCCAGTGGGAGCTCCCAGAGCTTGGGCAGGATTTGGCTGCACTTTGTGCCTTGTGATGCCCCAGAATGAACAAGAGACCCATTCATGGCCAGAGTTTCCCTACAATATAGAAAATAAATAAATTGTATCACTTCTTGTCTCAAAACATATTTCACTTTGAATTTTCCTTGTTTTCCCTCTTCCTAGATTGTAAATCCTGTTTTTTTGGTTGCTCCCAAGAGCCGCATAACATTTTTGAATAATAAAAAGTGTATTAAATTCTTTGGTTTGCAAAAAAAACCTTGGGATTGTATTTTGGGAGTCAGTGGCTGTGTTGGATCCTGGACTGGGACATTTCCCTGTGAGAAATCTGCTTTTTGAAATGAATTCTTGAATGGGGCTCACTGGAAAACAAACACAGCGATATATTATTTACTTTTGAAGGCAAAGCATAATAAAAAATGGCCTAAAAGCAACCCAGTGGTGTTTTAGGTTTTAACAGCTCCACACCCAGATAGAAAATGTTTGTGATGGGACATAAGAGCTTGGGGAAGGTGCAGTGATTTTTAATCAATATTAGAGAACCCAATTCCATCAGCAGTGCCCCTGTAGGATCCCTTCTGCACAGCCTTTTTTCCCCCTTCCCTCTTCATTTTTAGTGCAGCTCATTTTTTTTTCCTGGTGTTTCATTCTTTATCATCTGTTCCCTTTTCAAAATAATTAAGGAATGAAACATATGATTTATGGCAATTATCTTGCACATTAGAGGGGGGAAATACACAGTTTGTCTGGTGGCTTTGGTGTTTCAGTTTGCAGAGTTGATAAGCAGCCCCAATTTCCTGACACATTCATTTTTCAAGTTGTTTCAAGAGAATCTGATGTGACACAGTGAACAAAAGACTAATCTAATTTATCTTTTTTATTTTTTCCCCTCATCTCCCTCTCATCCGTGTAATATTTCTGCTTGGCTTGCTGCATATGTGAGTGGGTTTTGTGGTGGCATTTCAATTTCTGGGTGGATATTGAGGCAAGGAGCAAGGTGTCTTCCCCTTCCTTGTGCAGACAGATGTCAGAATAATACTAAAATGTCTCTAACTTTGGAGCAAACACCTCATTTCCTTCAGGGAAAGACTCCTGGTGTTTTAGCAAAGTATTTTTTCAGCACACATGGTCATTTTCAGCATCTGAATGTGCTCTGTGATGTGTTTACTACTGGTTGTTCTGCGTGAGGTGATTAAAGAAAGCCAGGTAGGGTCTGAACTTCATGTGTATTAATGAGGATAATTCTCATTATAGGCAGGAAAAATGGGCAGCTCTGAGGGCTGGATGCATTCAGTGAAAAGGAAAATGAGCAGCTCTGGTGCTGGCAGGGCTCACTCGGGGCTGTCTGATTGATGAGTTAATGGTTGGGTTCTGATCGAGGTGCTCAAGTGCTGGGCAGTGCTCTGCTGCTGCTGGGCAGGCACACGGGTTTGCACACCAACATTATAACCCACAGATAATGTTTGATAACCCACAGATAATGGTTGATAACCCACAGATAATGGTTGATA
>JAHLSL010000122.1:156362-194048 GCA_025920805.1 Petroica traversi | reverse complement strand
TGGAGTAAATCCTTGCAAGTTTTGGAGTAAATCCTTGCAAGTTTTGGAGTGAATTCTTGCAAGTACGAGTAAGTTCTTTCAAGGAGTGTCTTGCTTGTAGAGACCAAGGGAGGTTCAGAGCTGAGCTCCTGACATTTCTCTTTAATTTTTGAGGCACAAATGCTCAGCTGAACCGTTCTTTGTCTGCCTTGCATAACTTATGAGCTGCAGTGATTAAATTTCTTGTGTTTGCTGGGCTGAATTCTCCCGGGGTTTCCAGGAGACTTCCCAGAGGACAGAGGATGAAGCCTTTTCTTGGCTCCTGGCAATCTGGGGAGTGTTTGTCCTGTCAGTCACAGCTGATGCTTCAAGGCCTTTGGGTACCCTGGCTGGGTTCAGATTCTTTTTGTTTCTTCCCTGGCATCACCTATTTCTGATTTTCTGAGCTGTAAATGATGTCTGCATTTGGGTTTGTTTAAACTGTTCCTGCTCTTTGCATTGGGGTGGTTGAGTGAGGAGGACTCTGATTTATTGCCTTTACCTTGGCGTTTTTGTGCCAGCCAGAGTTAAAACAGTGCTGAGCAGCAGAGGAGAGCTGTAAACAAGCTCAGTTCTCTCCTGCCTGGAGGGATTTTGGGTTCCTATGCTTGCTGAGCAAATAGGACAGAGCATTCCAAGTTCTTCTTCCCAGGCTTTTGCCTTCTGTTTTCATTAATATTTCATTTTTTATTCAGTGGATGCTATTAATGATTCTAATAGTCCTGATGATATTCTGGAGGTTTCTCTCAGCCTGGTGCTTGCAAAAGGTCCTGCAGTTAACACACACTTGAAATGCTGCCCACAAATTCCAGTGGCATTTCCAGAGGCACTGATGTTTTCAGCAAGTCCCCAAATTCCCAGAAACATCTTTGTGGTCTGCCCTGTGACAGAGCTTTGGCCATGGGCTGGGGTGCTTTTCTTCATCAGCACTGAAGGCTTGTGTAAAAAACTCTGAAATTATAAATACTGACAAGTGCTCTTGTTCTTCTGCCTCCTTGTGCCTTCTGCCCTCCCCATGTGGTTTTATTTAGCAGAGCAGCCTTCCCATGTTTTTAGTGTTCATTAATTTATTAATGAAATTTCTCCTCCGCCTGACACAGCGAGGAAAAAGGAGGCTGTTTAATCCTGAGTTGTGAGGCACTTTGGTAATTGCTGTTTCTTCCACAGGAGTCAGGCTAAGCCTGTGATTTTCAGCTCAGTCTAAACCACCCAGTGATACTCAGCTCCCACAGAATTCCCTGCTCTCACCAGCTATGAAAGATTAATCGACACATTAAATAAACTATTGATTTCTGACACTTTGCACTTGGCAAAAGACGACTCCAGATATGAATTTAAACCCCTGACATCCACAGCAGCCTCTCCCAGGCTCGTGTGAGGGCCACAACTCAGGGGAGGCTGCAACTCCCTGAAATGCAGGTGGAATATTTGATGTTCTCCCGCTGCCAGAGGGCAGGGCTGGGTGGGATATTGGGGATAATTCCTTTCCTGGGAGGGTGGGGCTGCCCAGAGAAGCTGTGGCTGCCCCTGGAAGTGTCCAAGGCTGCTTGGACAGGGCTTGGAGCAGCCTGGGGTAGTGGAAGGTGGAGCTGGATGAGCTTTAAAAGTCCTTTTGGGTGCAGAACACCTCAAAACCAGAGCCTGGGTGTCTTGAAGATGTTGGAAGAGGCATCAGAACAATGAAGGCGCTTTAAATGTTTTCTTGCTTTTTAAAAGATGTGATTTTCTGCCTTCCCCCCTCAGCCCTTGGACTGCATTTGTGTGGCCCTGAGCTGCCCCAGCTCCCAGCTGTGTGAGCTGAGTGTGTCCCTGTCCCTGTCCCTGTCCCAGCCCCTGGTACCTTCACCCAGGTATTCCAGTAAGAGGAATGACCTTGCTAAACCTGGGAGCAGGAAAAACCAAGTCCTGTTGTCCCAACTCCTCAGAAACTTCCCCCTCCTGCTGGAGCAGCAAGACCAAAATCCACTTTTGTGCATTTACTGCTCGTGGTGCTTCCATGACAGTAACTCAGAATTCAGGGCTTTGCTTCTGCATGGTTTGATCTCTTTGGAAACCGAGAGAAGACATAAAAACCCATTCCGTGTTTTCTCTCCTCTTCCTTTTAACTGGAATAGAAGAGACAGGTTTATTTTCCTCCTGAGAATCCCAGGATGAAGCTGTCATAGGCAAAGGGAGAAATTATTCTGCAATATGGGATGGGATGAGTGAGCTGGGCCTGGAATGTGCCTTCCTGGAGTGAACCTGCAGTGAGTGTTACACTGGAGTTCATCATTTCTGTGGAGAAAATACTGAATTTCAGGCTTTGCAGCTGGTTCAGCTTTAACCACTGCCAAAAGCACATCCCCAAACTAAATCATCACATCAAAAAGGCTGGGGGAGAATTATTTCAACACTTCAGAACGAGATCTCAGGCCAGGGATGCTCCTGATGTGATGGAGCTCACGGGAGCAGGGATTGCTTCCTTTGAGGGAAACCAGGAGCTCCCTGGAGCCTCGGGGTGGGAGCTGCTCCTGCCTGGCAAAGGCAGAAATTCCGTGTTTTCCTGAAGGATGGATGCAGCTCGTGCTGCTCAGCACCCTGCCAGGACAAACTGGCTGCAGCAAGATTAGCCTGCAATCCTGAGCTCTTAAAAATCCTGGTTTTCTCATCTTCTCCTCACAATGCAGTGTCACCCACCCGGATTTCTCATTCAGCAGAAGATTGTAACTTGCTTGGTTTTTAATTAAAATTGTCCATTCTCTGATTTAATAGCTCCATAAAGCATCCTGGCTTAGCCTGCCTCAGGTAAATGAAAATATTTGTTGTGGTAAATAGGACTATTAGTTTTATGATCCATAGCAATAAAAAGCTTTTATCAAGAATGTCATCAAAAGAGGCATAAAATTGTGTTCCATGTAAAAATACGGAGATGTCTGGGAAGTTTTATTGTGCTCCATAAATTTCTGCAGGAAAAGGTGTTAATAGTGTAATTTTTTGGTGTGCCTGTGGTCATTTAAAAATTAAAAGCACTTGCGAGCAGACCTGGTGCATGGAAAGGATGGGGTGGATGTAATTGGAATTATTCCCTTTTTCTGCATCAGCTTGGCCGTGTCACTTTGCTCGGAAGCAGAAAAATTCTCACTGAGATGAAGCAGAGGAGAAACCTCTCTGAATTCCCTGCCTGTGTTTTCGTGCTGCCACAGCTGCCTGGCCCCTGGTTTCAGCTGTTTAGCCAAGCACATCTTTCCCTGGCAGTCTGGAATGGTCCCCAGGCATTGCAGGAGGGCAGAGATGGGTGGTGCGCGTGGATTTTGGCTGGGAGAGCCCCCCTGTCCTTGCAGGGTGTGCTGGATGAGACACAGAGGTTCCTCACTGCCCAGGCTGGGATGTTTTATGGAATAATTTGAATTAATTTGGCTTAAAAGCAAACAGCATCTGGTTTTCTTACAGCAGTGAGGAAATCACCCTTCTCCCACCCCCAGCATCCACCAGGTCCTGCTGGAAACGGGGATTTTTGTGCCCTGAAGTGGGCAGGAGAGATGGAAGGGTGGCTGGAGCCAGAGCTTGCCCAGAGTCAGAGCTGGGGCTGGAGGCAGAACCCAGGGCTGATGTCCTGCCAGAGCTCAGTCCTTCCCCAAGCCCTGTGGGTTTGGAACTGGGCAGGGCAGGGGATGCTCCCTCTGTGCCCGCTGGCACTCGGGGATGTTCAGGAGATCAGGGGCAGCAGCTGGGGTTTGGTGTCTGGTGTTTGGGATGCTGCTCCCCAAAGGTGGCTCTGGCCGTGTTTGTGTCGGGTGCTGAGTGCTGCTCCCTCCCCGCGCCCCCAGGATCGGATATTCCCCAGAGGAACCAGCAATCCCCTCCTCCCGTTCCTGGCAGATTTAGGGAGTGGTTGCCATGGCGACGGGGGAGGAATTGGATCTGCAGCCCAGCTGGGATCAATCCCAGCTGCTGCCTCCTCCTCCTCCTCCTGAGCAGTCAGCGTATTTTTAATAAAGTGACCGTGTACAGGAGCCTTGTCTTTGTCTTGTTAAGCCTTTGTTGTGTGTTAAATCCTGAGGGCTTTCACCATAATCTGCTTCGCTCACAAGCTCTACAAATCCCGCCCTTACTCCACGAGCTGTGGCCATTAGATCCAGGAGATATTTCTTTCCTGATGGTTTTTATTTCTGGAATTGAGTTTAATTGGTGAATGTTTGCTAGAAATGAAGGGAATTAAAGGTACAGCCTGCGAGAAGGGAACCGAGGCTTCAGTCACAGCTGAATTCACCCGTGCTGGGCCATATTTGCCCAAATATTTTTGATTTTTTTTTTTAATCTCGCATTTTCTCTGGGCTTTGTTGTGGTAGTGCATGGTTACCTGAGACAGGAGCTCAGGGTTCCTGTGCCTGGAGACCCTCTGAGGCAAACCCCATCCAAATTCCCTGCCTGGATCAGTCAGAGCGGGGCCTGGCAGGAGCAGCCCTTGGGACTGAGTTTAGCCCTTGCTGGGACTCCAGAGCAACCCAGGAGCTGAAATTCGGGTACATCCCTGGGCATCCGAGCCTGGAATGACCCCACTGATGGAGTGAGGCCAGAAGGATTGCAGTCCTTGTTCACTCCCAAGGCTCAGGCTGGGACCTTTAGGGCTGGGGGGCTGGAAAGCAGCGATGGTTTTGTGGGAAGGGAAGGATGTGAGGGGCTGAACTCCCGTTCATCTGAGGGGGTAGAGCCCCACAGTAAATCCATAATTGAGTGTATTTGGTATTCCAACATTCTTTTGTGGAGCCAGAGCAGGGTGAGCATTAATATTCCTGTTTCTGGTGTGTCCCCTTTGGAATTTGGGCAGGCACTGACCCAATTCCCAGCACTTTCCTGTGCTGCCCCTGACACTTTATTTACGTCCCAGGTACAGCCTCCTGCCCCAACCTCAGCCAGCCCAGCAGGGCCACAGCCTCCCCGCCTATTACCAAAATCACGGCTTAATTTGAGCTCATTTCTTTTGTTGAGATGCAAAACTAATTATATTGAACTACAGATGAACAGGAAGTTGCATTAGCAAATTTGTTGGGTTTTTTGTTGTTTTTTTTTAAATCAATGGGGAATTATTCAGCATTTTTTGGGGGCTGGGGAACTTTGTAACCAGATAAAAGATATGGGGGAGGGCAGAGCTATAAAAAGTGTTATTGTGTGATTATGAAGAGGCCTTTTAATGCAGTTATTATGTGATGCTAAAAAGGCCTTTATTGCTTGAAGTTGGAAGCAGAATACAAATGGGCTCACAGTGTCTATTAAATGAAGAGTGGAAAAAATAGTCCCCATTTCCCTGAACTGCCCAGCAAAAATAACGATTAAATAGTGATTAAAATCAGCAGTGCTGGCTTTGTTCGTGTGATCACAGCCTGAGCAGCAAAGTGGGGAGCGATTGTTTGAGAGGTTCCAGGCACAGCCCATTGTTCTGGGGACCTGTTTGTCCAGGTGACAGCGACAGCAACCCCTGCTCTGCTGGGGCTGCCTCAGCCAGCCAGGGCTGAGCTGTCCCGGTGTGAAATAAGGACAGACGAGCTGTGAGTGGCTCATTCGGGGATGCTGCCTCCTCCTGCAGCTGAATTCCAGAGGTTACCTGCATTTCCTGAGGCTGGAGCTGCTGGACAGACACGGCTGGGCTCTTCTGCCCCTCATTTCACCTCCAGGGATCTGCAGGACAAAGCCTTGAAAGTGTTTGCAAATCGCACCCAGGGCTGGGGCAGCCCCGCTCCCAAATCCTGCACAGAACCACCTGGAGAAGGCACAAGAGACTGGGGAAAAAAGCCAGGGAGAATTTTGCTCCTCGGCATCTCTGGCAGAACAGAAATGTTGGGATATCTCAGAGTTTTGTGTCTTTAATAAATACCCTGGGTGTGTTTGTTGTGGGTGAGCACTGGGAGCTCTCAATCCCGATGGAAAAGGGAAGGAATTGGCTCTTGGGATCAACCTCAGGGCACCTGAGCATCCTGCTCCAGGGCTGAAGGAGTTTCAGGCTGCTGTGAAATGCATTTGTTTATCCTGGAGGTCACAGTTCCTGTCTGGTGGCAATTCCTGGGTTTGAAAAGTGCCTTTCTGGAGTCAGGGGCAATCCCAGGAGGTTCCCTGAGCCTCCCTCACTCTGGGAAGGGGCTGAGCTGATGGACAGTGAAGGAATTGCTGCCCCTCTGCACAGCCTTTGCAGAAATGCTGTTCCTTATTCCACTGATGGTGGATTTAATGGTGACTTTGCAGCTGGGGGAGCAGAGGGAGCACTGACTGAATGAGGCACAACCAGGGATGTCTTTCCTTCTCTCCTTTCTAAAAGTTTTCCCTTCCTGTGTCCCGGGGTTGTTTCCAGATTTCATTCTCTGAAAATCCACCCAGCACTTGATGCACAGAAGGAGCTGAACCCTTGGGAAAAAAAAACAAACAACCAAAACAAAAAAAAACTGGGAAAATCTGAGGGCTGGGTGTTGGTGCCTGGGCTCAGATCTCCTGCCTGGCCCTGCTGGCTGTGTTTCCAGCGAGATATTCACTGGCTGGGTGATTTCCTCCTGCTCTCTGTAGCTGATGTGGCACAGACGTGCCTAAAAAAAGCCATCAGGTAGAGCCCAGATGCTGAGTCTGGGGTGATGGAGAGTTCAGTGCTTTCCACAGAGCCTTTCTTCTCCTCTCTGCCTGGAACAGAAATCACCTGAGGATGGAAGGAAAGGCATTATCAGCCCCAGTCTGTGCCCTCCCAGCAGGCAGCAGCTCTCACAAGAGCCAGGGCTGCGTTTGCTGAGTGCAGAGTGAGGGGAAACAGGGCTGAATTCCTGTTAGAGCTCAATTAGCTCCCAGCCAGCACAGCAGCACCCCGGGCTGGGCAGAGGGCAGGCTCAGGGCTGCTCCAAATCCCTCCTCTGGGCTGCTTTTCCAAGCTCCTTTCCATCGCTCAGGAGTACTTTAATGTCCCTTTCTGGAATCCCTGCAGGACGTGCAGCCTCTGGGTGACCCTGGCCAGAACTGGAGCGCTCAGCCTCCCAAGCTCTGCTTCCACTTGAGTCTTGGCTGGTTCTTGGTGTCTGGGGCTGGATCTCAGGGTTTGGGGCTGGAATAGCAGCATTTGCCAGGACAGCCTGCTGAAATCCAGAGAGAAAAGTGCTGGGACCTTGCTCTGGGATTATCCCAGCCCCGACTGTTGCTTGCAGTCTCCTTCTGCTGTGGCAGGGTGGTTGTTGGCTAAAGGAGTGAGCTCAGAAAATGCAGATATTCCTTTGCTGGCGAGGGCAGGCAGTGCTCCTTCAGCTGTGGGAGCTCCACCGTTCGTGCCTGACCCCCAGTCCGTGTGTTTCCCCTGCACTTTTAGGAATGTTGCCATTGGCACACTCAGCCAGGTTTTCATTCCTGGAGCAGCGCTTGTTTCTTAAAACCCCAGGTGTGCCCGGCAGCTGAAATAATGCCTCTGTGCTCTGGAGGCAAAATAAGCTGCTCTGGGAGAGGGATTTTCAGATTCTCGTGCTCGACATGAAAACACAGAGGGTGTTTTCCAAAGAAAACCTATTTTGGCGTCCTCAAATTCAACTTGACCCAGGCTTGTTAGGCCACAGATCTGCCGTGGAATTAAGCTATAGCTGGAGGAGAGCCAGAATCCAATTACATTTTCTGCCTAATGGGTCATAATTTATGCAATGAAGAAGGAGGCAGGGAAGTTGCTGGGGGAAAAGGGCACTGGGCCTGAGTGGGTGTGCACTGGGAAGGGCTGATGGTGGATGGGAATGGAGAGGCAGGGGTGCTGTCCTTCCTCTGCTGTTTAAAACCTTCCTCTGCTGTTTAAAACCTTCCTCTGGTGTTTAAAACATTCATCTCGTGGTCAAAACCTTCCTCTCCTGTTTAAAACCTTGCTCTTGTGTTTAAAACCTTCCTATCATGTTGAAAGCCTTCCTCTGGTGTTTAAAACCTTCCTCTCATGTTTAAAACCAGCAATTCAGGTCAGAAAATAGGTGTCATCCCAGACTGTAAATGGAATAAGGAATCCATGGGGATTGTGGGGTTGGAAAGCTTTTTTCCTGGAGATCACTGCCCTTGTCTGACTGTGCTCATTCCTTCCCCAGCCGCCCTCCAAGTGGACATCGTTCCAAGCCAGGGGGAGATCAGCGTTGGAGAATCCAAGTTCTTCTTATGTCAAGGTGGGTGGTGGCCGGAGCACTCGGG
This sequence comes from Petroica traversi, assembly GCA_025920805.1. Taxonomy (NCBI): domain Eukaryota; kingdom Metazoa; phylum Chordata; class Aves; order Passeriformes; family Petroicidae; genus Petroica; species Petroica traversi. Next base: position 185,873 of record JAHLSL010000122.1, on the reverse strand, counting down.
TTTAATGAGCTAAAAATGAGATGCACATTGTGTGATGATTCCTGCCCGTGTGGGGTCAGCCAGAGCCCTCCAGCTCGGGTTCTGGGGTGATTCTGAGCTGGGCTGGTCCCACTGAGCTGTCCCCTGTCCCCGTGCAGTGGCAGGGGAGGCCAAGTTCAAGGACATCTCGTGGTTCTCCCCGAACGGCGAGCGGCTGAGCCCCAACCAGCAGCGCATCTCGGTGGTGCGCAACGATGACTTCTCCTCCACCCTCACCATCTACAACGCCAACATCGACGACGCCGGCATCTACAAGTGCGTGGTCAGCAGCCAGGAGGAGGGAGACTCCGAGGCCACCGTCAACGTCAAGATTTTCCGTAAGGCGGCGGCTCCCGGGTTTTTGTTTTTGTGAATTTGTGAGCTGTTTTGCCTTGCTAGGAAAAGGTGTGAAGGGGAAGGAGGAGGAGAGTGAAAGGAAAGGGGGTGTTTAAGGTGCAGCCTTCTCCTTTCTTGGTGTGGAATCAGGATGAGTTGGGTGGTCAGGGCTTCTCCAGCAGCTCCATGGCTGAGATCCTTCTGAAGGGGGGGGGAGGAGAAGGTTGTGGTGCTCCTGGCAGAGTAACGGAGGGAGGAGCTGTTGTGGGTGACAAACACCTCCCGTGAGGGGTTTGCCCTGAGCCCTCAGCCTGTCCAGGAGCCCTGAGAGCAGCTCCTCCCTCCCTGCTGCGAGGCTGAGCAGTCCCAAGTTCCCGTTTTGCAGCGGGGATTATTCAGTGTTCATTCAGCCCCCTGTGGGCACAGGGCTGGAAATGGGGTTGCTCACTCAGACCTTTACCCTCCCCTGGGAATGAGGACATTTTTGGGAGTTTCTCTGCTTCCCTCGGGCTGGAGGCAGGAGCTCCAGGTGTGCTGGGGCAGCTGCAGTGACCTTGTCCTTGCCTTGTTTCCAGAAAAGCTGATGTTCAAGAACGCTCCCACCCCTCAGGAGTTCAAGGAAGGGGACGATGCTGTGATTGTGTGTGACGTGGTCAGCTCACTGCCCCCCACCATCATCTGGAAGCACAAAGGCAGGGATGTCATCCTAAAGAAGGATGGTAAGGGCTTGGTTCGTGTCCATTCCATCGTGTCCATCTTCCATCAGGGCTCACACACAAACTGTGGTGGTCACAAGGGACAGGAGCAGCAGTTTATGCCTGGCACAAGGCCTGGGATGTGAATTTAGTTATCCCAGGTGCTGAGCTTTGCCATGGCAGGGCAGTCATGTTCCCACAGAAATGGGCATCAGGCTTTGGCACTGGGATCAGCCAGGGAATGCTGGAAAAAAATACAGATCAAAGCAGTGCCATGGGACAGGAAATCTGAATGCTGTCACACCCCAGCCTTGCTGAGGAAAAGGGGCTGAAAGCTCCTTGCAAGAACTTTTCCCTTTCTTCCCAAATGCTCCAGACTGCTGTGTCCAGAGGGGCTGCTAGAGGCCCCAGCTGGGCAGGTTTCCCACCCTGGCACTCGGGTGGGGCTCTTGGGCAGGAGGGTGAGTCCCAAACCCCTCCCTGCCTGACGTGGGGCAGTGTACACTGTGAGAACATTCATCTGCTCGTGCACTTGGCTGCTCTCCTTGCTTGGCAGGAGCACATCCAGCTACAGCAGCATCTCCGTTCCATGGCGGGGAGGGAGATTTTACTCCACCGAGCCCAGAAGGGGCAAAGCGAGAAGCTGGGGTGAGCTTCCTTTCCTTCTGTGCTTTGCAGTGCGCTTCATCGTCCTGTCCAACAACTACCTGCAGATCCGGGGCATCAAGAAGACAGATGAGGGCACCTACAGGTGTGAGGGGAGGATCCTGGCCCGTGGGGAGATCAACTTCAAAGACATCCAGGTCATCGTCAATGGTGAGGGGCTCGGGCAGCTGCTGGAAGTGCTGCTTTGAATTCCCAACCTCCTCTTCCTCTGCTGTGCCCAGTAAAATGTCCATGGAATGCAGTGGGTGTTTGCCAGGAAAATTCAGGTGCTTGCAGGGAAAAAACACGTCGAGAAATCTGAAGCTTAGAGTGAGGAGCTTGGTGGCACTCACGGGTGGTTTTGGCCACCACACTGAGTTTTTTTTACCCTTTCTCCCCTGTGCTGGTGGCTTTGGAGAGCTCATGCTTGATCAAACCCTGCAGGTGATGGTGACAGGGGACACCAGAGATGCACAGGGAGCCTCCCTGTGCTCCCACCTCGTGTCCCTGCCAGCTCAGTGGTGGCTTTGCTCTCTTGCAGTGCCTCCCTCGGTGCGTGCCAGGCAGGGCACCATGAATGCCACTGCCAACCTCAGCCAGTCTGTCACCCTGGCCTGCGACGCCGATGGCTTCCCTGAGCCCACTGTGACATGGACAAAGTGAGCTGCTGTGGGCAGGGCCCCGGGGGGCGAGGGGGATCCCCCAGGCTGGAGGGAAGGCAGTGCTCTGACCGGGATGGGGTGGTTTGTCTCACAAGAGGGGCTTCATGGTGGGACTGGAATCAGCTTCTGCTGGGGGTAGGCAGGGAGCACAGAGCCCCCACCAGGGGTGGGGAGGGGAATCAGAGGGTAAAGATCCTGTTGGTTGAGAGAAAAACATTTAATAAGGCAAAACAAAACACGGAATTCCTTCAGTGCTCCCCATCGTTCAGCCAGGTCAGCTGTGTCCCCTCCAGCTGCTGCATTTCCCTGTCCTGCAGGGATTCTCACTCCAGGGACTCTGTTCTTGCAGTTCTGTGGCCTTTGGTGCAGGTTCTGAGCACAAACTGACATGGAAAAGCTGATGGCAGCTTGGGGTGGTGCCTTGGTGCACAAGAAGCCACCCTGGGCGGGTTCCAGCTCTCTGGTGTCCCAGGGGTGACAGTTCGAGCTGCCCTGAGGCAGGAGGGCTTGGGCCAGGTCTGGAGCTGAGCTCTGGAGCCCGTGGGGAAAGGGAAGGTGCTGGTCCCTGCCAGCTCGAGGGGCTGCGGTGTCACAGCTGCACAAACAGCCCTGGGTCACTGCTGCCACCTCAGCCCCGTGTGCTCCGTGCCCCCAGGGATGGAGAGCCCGTGGAGGAGGTGGAGGACGAGGACAAATACAGCTTCAACTACGATGGCTCCGAGCTGGTCATCCACAGGGTGGACAAGAGTGACGAGGCCGAGTACATCTGCATTGCTGAGAACAAGGCGGGCGAGGCTGATGCCACCATCCACCTCAAAGTCTTTGGTAAAGGATCCCCGAGCACCCCTGGCAGCCCTGCTGGGCTGGGACACTGCCATTGTGTGTGTGGGGAGGGGGAAACTCATCCCAGCTCCTCCCTGCTTCCCTCTGCTGGGATCAGACCTTCAGGAAGTGTTCTCCAGGCTGAGTCCTGACCCACCAGAGCTTGGGGCTTGCTGTAAGCTGGACAAGGAGGAGAACCCTGCCCTGCCTCAGGCTTGTAGGAATCGGGAGCTTTCCTGCCTCCCAGGGGTCTGGAGGTGTTCAGGGATGTGGGATTCTCCCTGCCTGTGTGCAGCCGCCTGGCAAAGCTGCTCAGCCAAGGACTCATTTGGGGCAGGGAGGTGGAAGGGTGAGCTGGCAATCCCAGCATCATTTGTACTCTGAAATGGGGCTTCTCTCAGGAGCCTCACTGTGATGAGCAGGAGAGGTTTTTAGGTCTTTTACTTCTGCCAGGAGGTGCCCTCTGAAATGTCACTCTGCTCCTTCCCCATGTGGCAGTGACCTGGTCCCAGTTCTCCCTAGTGCTGCTTTCCCAAGCACTGCTGGGGCAGCCAGGCTTCACCCCGAGCCCCACCTGAGCAAAGGCTCCTCTTTCTCCTGCTCCTCCTCAGCCAAGCCCAAAATCACCTACGTGGAGAACAAGACAGCCATGGAGCTGGAGGACCAGATCACGCTGACCTGCGAGGCCTCGGGGGACCCCATCCCCTCCATCACCTGGAGAACCTCCACGAGGAACATCAGCAACGAGGAGAAGGTACAGCCCTGCCCAGAGCCCCTGGGGTGGCTGGGCCAGCACAGCTCCTCCTGCCTGTCCCTGGCCTGCAGCTGCATGTGGGTGCACGTGGGGTCCTGCTGCCCCTCCCCAGGGTCACAGCCACACCTGGCACAGGGACACGGGTGCCTCCTGAGGAGCCAGCTCGGCTCAGAGCAGCTGGGGAGACACCTTGTGATTCCTCTGTGATTCACTGCGGGCTGAACTCAACTGAAGAGACCCTGAACCCTCTTCAGGGGAGTCCTACAGGTGCAGGAGGCTTTGGGGGTGGCACTGAGCACCCTGACCCCAGAGCACACAGGGGCAGGTGAGGATGCTGCCCCTCCAGGGTGCAGTGGGTCCAAAATGAGCCTGTCCATTCCTCCTCCGTGCTGTCCTCTGCCACTGCACATCCCCAAGCACAAAAGCCTGGCTACCTTTTGTGCTCACCTTTTCGTTGATCCCATCAATACCATTCTGTTCTTAAAAGGCAAAAATAATTAGCAGTTTTTTTCCTTCCTGACAAAGAGTGCTGGTGTTGTTGTTGGCGACAGCTCCTTTAATTAGCCGAGGTCAGGATGTGCTGCTGTACTGGAGATGTTGCAGGAGGGATCAAGAGGCAGAATTTGGAGCCAGAGAATGCCCAGACAGAAGCAGGAGTGAGGGGTTGTTGCTAATTAATAATCTCCTAATAACGAGATGCTTCAGGGCTCAGCTGCCTTGGCCAGGCCAGAGGTTCTGGCTCAGTGTGGAGGCAGCAGGTGACACTCTGAAAGTCTGGGAGCAACAGAGGTGTCCACTGTCACTTGTCCCCACAGCTGCTGTCCTGCCCTGCAGCTCCTAAATGAGCTTTTTAATTGCCCCCATGACGTCAGCCCCTCCCCACGTCGTTCATGTGTAACTTTATTAATCAGGGTGCCAAAGTTCCCCAGCTCCAGCTCTGTCTCAGCATCTCTCGGGTGCCGGGGCTGTTGTGAATCCCTGCAGTGTTCAGGGAGGGGTTTGCAGTGCCTGCAGGAGCTGCAGTGGGGCTGGGGAGCTGTTTGGGCAGGATTTGAGGTTGTTTATTCACGGGTTTGTCTCTGTTAGAGAGCCCTGGGAGGTGCCAAGGGCTCCAGTGCTGCTGGCCCTGGAGTTTGGATCACAGCCATGGGCAGAGCTTGGGCAGGGAGGAGAATGCAAATCTGAATCAAGTGCTAGAAGAGCCCAGTGAAAGCACCACGATCTCAGTGGCAAAACTGCTAACTAATTTTTGCTGATTTTTGAGCCTCATATATCCTGCTCGATGCTCTCAGGTCGGTGATCAATAGTGAGGGAAATGTTCCTGCTCTGAAACTTTCAGATGGGGGAGAAGTCGAGGTTTGAGGTACTGCCATGTGTTCATGTGCTGGTTCTAACCTGCAGGGAGAACATTATTCGCTCATATCCCAAGCACTTTCTGGGCTGGATTATTGTGTGTGTGTGTGTGTGTGTGTGCATTTTGTTTTGGTTTGTCTTGTACTTTCCCCATTCTCTCTCTCATGCTCTGAGTTGAGGTGAACGTTTCAGATGTCCAGCAAATCCTGAGGTCAGAGTAGCTCCATAAAGATGTTGTAACAAATTCTATGAGAATATTTAATTCTGTTAAACATCCTGTTACAAATGCATATATTCAGTTTATTCTCCACTCTCTTTCTCTGGGACAGCACAGGGAAGTGGATGGTCTTTGATGCAGGACAAACACTGCTATTTTAAGAGTTCTCAAGCCCTACTTTTGAATATTTCTGTTTTCCAGGTACTTGGCTGCTTCTCTCTTGCTTCGTGTTGTTTGTTCTTGTAACCATCCCTCAGCGTAGATTTTTAGAAGTGTAGAGATGCTTCAACTCCCATGAGCATTCTGGAAAACCTACACAAAGCCCCAAACAAAAAGCAGATTTTAGTTCAGCTGTGTCTCCTGGGAGATTTTGGGATGTCCCAGTCCCTGAGGGCTCTGCCACCTTTCCAGGAGCAGCTGTGGGGACGTCCCTGGGTTTGTCAGCCAGCACTGGAGCTCAGCCTGTGGGGATGGGAGGGGACACTCTGCAGGCCCTGGATGCTTTATTGTTGCTGGGAGCTGCTCTCCATTCCCTGGGGGGCAGAGAATAAAGGGAACTTCTCACAAAGGGAGCCCAGGAGCAGAGGAAGGGATCAGCTCTGGCTCCTCCCTCCTGCACCCCAAGCACAGTTTAACCGGGTGCTGTCACAGGGTCCCTGTTCCTGAAGCAGCAAAATGCAGATTTCTGCAGGGATTCAGCTGCTTGGCTGAATTACAGGTGTCTGTCACCCCTCGGGCAGGTGAATTCCATCCCTGCTCTGTGCTGGCCTAGAAACAGCCCAGTCCATCCTTCTCTCCTTTCTGGGTTGCTGCTGCTGCCCTGCAGCCTCTCTCAGCTCTGTGCTGCTGGCAGCTGAAACAAATGGATGAGTTTTTAATAATTTAGAAGTCTGAAGGTGCTCGAGGCTCTGGATTCCCTCATTCCCTGGTGCTGGGTGGAGCTGATTTCTCTTTTTCTTGGTGAGGAAGGCTTAGCCTGGAATTCTCTGGGATGGGGAATTCTCGGGCCTCTTTCCCCACAGCCATTGCAAAGAAACAGCAAACTGAGGGTTTGGAATGGGCTTTTTTTCCTTCTTCATCTTTCTTGAGGTTGACACCAAGGGATAAAATGTGTCCCCCTGTGCTGCCAGCACAGAGAGCAATGACCAGGAGTGGCAGGGGACTCCCAGGGCACAGCTGGGACTGAGCCAAGGGGTTTTTCTGGATTCCGGGGCTGCCTGTGCAGCCTCCAAGCACAGCAGGATATATCCAGCCAGAAATGACCATGGCTGGGACTGTCCCAGCCCTGCAGGTGTGGCTGAGCTCCACCCCAGGCTTCTAGTGCCAAGGCAAGCGTTGGCTTCCATCAGAGGCATTGTCAGACACTGTCCCTCCCGTGGCTGTTCCAGTCTCACAATGTTCACTAGAAGCCCCGTGGCAGCAGGGCTCTGTTCTTGGCTCTCATTCCCCATCTCCATCCTGTCACTCGTGTGTGCTGTGACGTCCCCACGGTGTCACTGTGCCCCACAGCCACTGCTGCCACCCTGGCTCTCCTGTCACAGGTGATTTTTGACTCTGAGCTGCAGGAGATCAGCTGGAATAACAGAGAGCAGGAAATGCGGGTTATGGGGGGGGAGTGGAAGCAGCACCTTTGTGAACCACAGGAACACGGCCCAGGCTGCTGGTGGCTTCCTCCGAGTGGGAAATATTTGCTTTAATGCCAGGTTTGTGCATGTTCACTGCTGGGGCCAGTGCTGCCATCCCCGACCTCAGGGAGCTGCAGCTGGGGGCTGCTCCTCCTCCTGGCACAGCCTGCATGGACCCGGGCTCCAAATGCATGATGAGCACATTAATCAGTGTTAATTACTCGGTGTGGGGTGGCAGACAGACGTGGAGAGCAGGTCTGCAATGCAGTGGCCAGAGCCACCTCCTCCTCAGCTGTGCAGGAGAGGTGAGATGTGACAAAGGAAACGGATAGATAACAAATCCATTTTTAGGTGCCACCAGCCTTTGTTTAGTGATTCCAAAGGCCAGTTCAGAGGCTGTGGAATGGTGAATGGCAGCCCCAGCTGGAGGGAAAGGGAAGGAGTGATCCCCCAGCCACAGGAGATGCTCAGCTTGGAGCCTGCATGTGCACGCAGCTCAAAGTGCTGCAAACGCTGGTGTGAAAGCAACCTTTGATAAACTTTTATTGCTTTTTTTCTGTTGTTGTTGTTGTGTTCTATATCTGTTCTCTCCAGGCTTCGTGGACCCGGCCCGAGAAACAAGAGGTATAAGATTACCAGACCTTTAGCAAACTTCTTAGGTTGTTGGTTTTTTATTTTGGTTTCTCTTCTAAGCATTACAGATTAACAAATCTCTAGTGCAGTAACCGACTAAAAGAGCATTAATCTGACCCAGTTAAATACATGGAAGAAGCAGCTTCTAGAGGTAGAAATGGCTTGGCATGTAGTGATGCATTTTTTGGATGAGCAAAGTAGCTGTGTTGGGAGTGAGGAACTCTGCTTGTCACTTAAAAATTAAAGAAAAGGCGATTAAAGCTCAAAGCAAATGTAAAATGCTGCTTTTTTTTTTTTTTTTTTCCTGTGCTGCCAGTGTGAATCATCCTCTCTTTCAGAGAGGGAAGAATTAGCACCAACCTGTATTTCTGGGAAAGGAATTTTTCCCCAAGAAAGCCTCCTCTGCTCCAGCCAACTCACCTATTTGCTCATGGCTCTCCTTCAGTTTGACCTTCTCTTTAAAGGACAACTGCATCATGTTCCATTTCCAAGTCAATGCAGAGAAACCTTTCAGCAGGGGCATTTCTCCAGAAAATGCTCCAAATTGCTCAATTCTTTTTATTTGTCTTTGATCTGCAAGGGTCAGCGAGGGGGAGGTGGGAAAATGTAGTGACTGGGCTTGGTGCAAGTGGGGTTTGATTTTGTTTCACATTCAGTGCTATGCTTTAGTAGTAATAATAATAATAATAATAATAACAATAATAATAATGATGCAGCTGATTTGTAGCACTCTTGCTTCAAAATGGACCAGAAGGAAGGTTCCCAAGCAAATAACAGTGGTCAGGTGGAGAACAAAACAAGCTGTCAGAACTGGGTGACTTGGATTTGCATTTTTAGGATCAACTTCGTGGAGGCTCTGATTTTTTTTTAAATTATTTTTAAGCCGTCTTAAATGCCCGAGACTGAAGCAAGTGAAGCTGTAACTTGAGCACCCCCAGCTGTGTTTCATGGGGGGCTGAGAAGATCCTGCCCATTCTCCCTGCAGAGCAATCTGCTGGGTGGTGGCAGGTGGAGGCACCAGAATCTCAGAGCAGTTTGCAGTGAAGAATTTGGAATTGGAATGGCTGCATCTCTCCAGGAGCCACACGAATCCTGTGCCAGCTGTCCCCTCCCTGCCCCCAGGGTTTTCTCTGTGCTCTCTCCCTCTCCAGCTTCTGATTAATACGAGCACTAATACTATTAAGTTTGCTGCCTCTAATTTCTTACTGCCTCTGCGTCTTAAAATACCCCAGTGGGGTGCAGGATAGCTCTTAAAAATCGCTTTTAAATTGCTTTCACGTTGGCCTGGGGGCTTTTAGCAGTGGATTCCAGCAGTGGGATGAAGGTCAGGGAGTGTTTGGCATTTAGTATTTCACTTTTGCTGAAGGAATTCAGGGTGAGGAGGTGAAATCAGTCCTGGCAGCATCTCTGGGTGCCCTCAGCCACTGGTGATTCCCTCACTGGTAACTGGGAATGGGGGCAGCCTTAGGAATATTTGGGGCTGCAGTTAAATACAAATATCAAACACTGAGCAAGGAGAGACCCCTCACCTTCCAGGGTGGGATTCCTGCCTGGGCCCAGGATTTCCAGGGATTTGTGAGGGTTTGGGTGAGGAGCAGACAGGATTGTGTGGAATTGGATGTGGATGCTTGTTAGGGAAAGCTCCGGAAGGTGAAGGGAAGGGGGATAAATGCATTTATTGGTGTCTGCTCCCCACTTTGCCCTGAGCTGCTGGGCTCTGGGCCAGCTGTGCCCACGGTGCCAGGACAGGGCCAGAATTTGGGGAAAAAGCCCTGCAGCGCCTGGGGAGAAATTGCAATAATTGGCAACAGAGAGAACGTCCTGCTCTGCTCTGAGCTGTGATTCACTGCCCTGGCCCTGAGCTGCTCCCCCAGCACTGGCAAGTGTTTGGGGAGATCTCAGTGAAAGGGTTGCAGATGCAAAAATCTGGCTCCCAAATTCCTGCCTGAGTGTCTGAGGGGCTGCAGCAGGGACAGAGAAAACCTGTCACGTTTTTCTCTTCTTTAGAGTGTTTTTCCTGATCTCTCTTTTTCTTCCCTCATGCCTTTTTGCATTAAAAAAACCAGAGCTTCATCTTCAGAATGGTGAAATCACCACTGACCACGATTTCCTGGCCCTCTTTTTGTTGGGTCTTGAGGGAGTGGGGAGAAAGGCAGGAGAAGTTGGGTATAAAATTACCTTTTCTAGAAGTCCCTGTGCTGATCCTACACTGGTATTTTGTCCCTTACACTCTTCTGGTGAGCTCCCAGAGACAAATATTGAGAATATTCACCCAGATCTGGAGTCCTGGCACCCGCGGATCCTGCTGGAAGGGAGCTGGGCTCTGGAGGGAAATCACAAGTCAGACAAAAGGAGAGCAGGGCAATCAGGCAGTGGGAAAAGATAAAAGCAGGATTTGGTTGTGTGGGCTGGTTTTGTGTAGGGTTCTAGGGAATGGTGCCCACAGCACCACGTGTCCAGGGAATAACTATTCCCAGCAGGACAGGGACGGGTCTGTAGTTCTCAGCACTGGCCAGGGGTTGCAGCAGGGAGAAAAAGAGGAGAAAAATCCACGTAGCTGTTTGTGTGTCATCAAAAGTTCTATTTTTGTGCATTTGGAATTGGCCCGGTGCACATGAGCTGATATTGGAACTAACAGAGGTGACAAATGACATTTATTTGTAGAAACCTCATCAGTCTCAGGGCCTGAGACCTTTAGCTCAGCACAGAGAGAGGCTCCAGGTCTGACACGTGAGATACCAGAGATGATTTTGTGCTCTTGGCTCTTGGAAATCCTAGGGTTTCACTCATTTATCAGCTCTTGTCCTGTACCTTCCAAGAAAGCAGATGCTGCTGGAGGGTGGCAGGCACAGCCACGAGGGCGCCAGATTCACTCCTTGTGCTTGTGCCACAAAATCAGAAATGAGAGGAGAGAGCTGCTGCTTCAGAGCTCCCAGGCTGAGGGAGAGGGGAGTCCTTGGCTTTGTGTTTTCATGGATTAAGGAGCTTTGGGGACAAACTGGAGAGGAAAACCATGTGGGCTGGGGTGGCTGGGTGGGTGCAGTCCCTTGGCAATCCCCTTGGATTTTACATTCCCTGTAAAAAATCTTCTTGCCTTCTCTGTCAGTGGCATCTCCACACTCCCTTGCGTGTGGGAATTGGTTCTGGAATTTTCTTGAGGCAGGGCTGTCTCTAGAGGTTTTCCTGCCCCTTTTCACTGCACTTTCCTTTCTTTGTGTGCCAGATGAAAGTTCTGAGCTTCCTTTTTGCCTGATTCCGCTCTGAGCTCTGGATCTGTTCTTCTCATCCCATTTCAGGGACACTGAGCTAAAACCAGCACTGCTGAGAGAGCAGGAAGGGCTCGATTCTCTGACTGGAAGCTGTTGGGGAGATTTCCTTTTGTTTTTTCTTTTCTTTTTTTTTTTTAATATATTTTTGGTTTTTTTTGTTTGTTCTTCTCTTTGCATGCTGGCAAAACTTTTTAACCAGAGCTGGATCTCTGCCGTTCCCATTCTGGGGAGAAGCTTGACTTTGTTCTCAGAGTGTAGCAGCAGCTGCCACTTTGGCCCTTCTTTTCCCATTCCCCTTTTCTGAGCGCTTTGAGCCCCTGGCTGATGGGGGAACCTCTGGGCATTGCCTTTGGCACTCCCACCTGCCTCGGGTGGGGCAATCCCCAGTGCCTGAGGTGTGAGGGGGATTTTGGGGCGCTGGGGCCGGGCTGTGACCCAGCTGTGCTCTCTGGCAGACCCTGGACGGGCGGATCATCATCCGCAGCCACGCGCGCGTGTCCTCGCTGACGCTCAAGGACATCCAGTACACGGACGCGGGCGAGTACGTGTGCACTGCCAGCAACACCATCGGCCAGGACTCGCAGCCCATGTACCTGGAGGTGCAGTGTAAGTGCCAGGGCAGCCCGGGGGCTGGGGGTGCCTTCCCTGAGCCCCTGGGTGTGGGGGTGATGAGGGGGAGAGCGTGGGTGTCCGGCTGGTAAAAGTCCCGCTGTGAGCTGGCACTGGGGTTTGCCCATCTCCAGCTGGGATGCTCCCTCTTCATGGATCTGCTGGGAGTCCAAATTCCCCCCAGAACAACTTTCCTGCCCTTGTTTCCCAGACCCTTCCCAGTGGGTGTTTGCTCTGTCTCAGGCTGGGATGCTCTCTGTACCTCGCTGTGGATCTGCTGGGAATCCAAATTGCTCCCCAGAGCAGCTTTCCTGCCCTCCATTCACAGACTCCAGTGGGGTCTCCAGCTGGGATGCTCTCTGTGCCTCACCACAGATCTGCTAGGAATCCACATTTTCTGCCCTTGTTTCCCAGACCCATCCCACTGCCTGCTCCTCCCACAGCACACAGGAGCAGCAGTGGGGCTGAGCAGGTTTTCTCTCCGTGCCCTTCAGCAAAAGACTCTCGCCACCCCCCCCAGATGAGAGGACAGTTCCCATTTCCAATATTAGATTCCCTTTCCCACATTCAGGTGGATTCCAGCCAAGGGATCCTCACACTGAGGCTGCTCTGGGAGCTTGCCTGGCTCCAAGTGCTTTCCCAAATGTGTCTTTCAGATGCCCCCAAGCTCCAGGGCCCCGTGGCCGTGTACACCTGGGAAGGAAACCAAGTGAACATCACCTGCGAGGTGTTTGCCTACCCCAGTGCTGTCATCTCCTGGTTCCGGGACGGGCAGCTCCTCCCCAGCTCCAACTACAGCAACATCAAGATCTACAACACCCCCTCAGCCAGTTACCTGGAGGTGAGGGCAAGCCAGGGGGGGCTCAGAGCCGTCAAACAGGGGATGCTGAAGGAAATGAGTCTCATCCTGTTGGTAGAAATGAAGCTGGGGTGGTGTTTCTAACATTAAATACTGAGAAAATCAGGTCATAGAGAATAAAGAAAATCAGGTAATGGAAGCAAAAGGAAATCAGGTAATGGAAGATAAAGAAAATCAGGTGATAGAAGGCACAGCCTCTGCTTTTGCCCACTGCAGTTTTCTCTCCCCCACGGACAGCCCTGGGAGCCCAAACCTGGATTTTATTGTGGCTTCTCCCCAGCTCAATGCAGGGTGCCCTGGCAGAGTGAACAGGGTTCTGTGACGAGAGTTTGAGCCTTCCTTCCCACCACAGGTGACCCCAGACTCGGAGAACGACTTTGGGAACTACAACTGCACAGCCGTGAACCGCATCGGGCAGGAGTCCTCAGAATTCATCCTGGTGCAGGCAGGTGAGCAGGGACAGTGGCAGCAGGGGACAGTGGCCTTGCTTTGCAGGTTTGTGCTGCTGGGGTAGCAGGAGAGCAGCTTCAGCCTTCAGAGAGGCTGTTCATGGGTTCCATGCTGGGTTGGAGCTGCTCAGCAGCTCTGCTCCCTTGTTTCTCAAGGGTTCGTTCTCTGCTGAGCTCCCAGGGCACTTTGTCAGAGCTGTGACCTGTGATTTGTGCTCCCCAAATGCCCCCTGAGAGCAGCTGTGCTGCAGGATCCGAGCCCAGAGCTGTGCCAGCCCCTGCAGGGTCTGCAGGGCACACCGGGCCGTGCTGGAGCTCTGCAGTGCCCCGGGAAGGGACAGTGGGGACAGAGTGCACCCAGGCTGCTTCTGCTGCACTGCCCGGCTTGTTTTCTCTTGGAGAAGGGACTGGGAGCTCCAACCTCTCAGCGAGGTGACCGAACCAAGATCTGGGCACTAATTAACCCCTTTAAAAGCTCTTTGAACACTCTCCAAGCCCCAGCCCTACTGAAGCCGGGGGTGTTGGCTGCTCCCACTGTCCCCAGTGTCTCACTGCTGTCCCTTGTCCCCAGACACGCCCTCCTCGCCCTCCATCGGCAGGGTGGAGCCCTACTCCAGCAGTGCCCAGGTGGAGTTCGACGAGCCCGAGGCCACGGGCGGGGTGCCCATCCTCAGGTACAAGGCAGAGTGGAGAGCCCTGGGTGAGGGGGACTGGCACTCCCGGCTCTACGATGCCAAGGAAGGTAGGAACGACAAAAATAACCTGGTTCTGTCCATGCCAGCTCTGAAAAAACCTGGCTTTCCTTTAGGGAAAAGCCAGGGAGGGTGGAGGGTTCAGGCTGGAGGCCCCGGACAGGTTTTTAAACATTTGCTGTGAGGGACACCTGGAATTTTCAAGTGGAAGTGAGAATTGGGCTGTGCTGAGAGCTCTGTCTGAGCAAGGTGAAGAACCCTGTGCTTGGAATAAAAGCTGTGCTGCTTCCCACAGGAGGCTTTTCAGCCCTCATCTGTCACCCCTTGGTCCCCCTTGGAAAATAAACCCTGCTATTCCAGCAGCAAAGCCGCCTTGTTGAAGTGATCTATAGCAGTGCTCGCTGCACAAAATCCATCCTGGAGCCAAATAAACCAAAAGAATTCTGGTTTGGGGAGAGCTGTGAAGAGCAGAGTTCTGCTCCAGAGCTGAATCCTCCAGCACCAATCCTGTGTGGAGCTGCAGTTGTTATTTTAGGTCCCCACCGGAGCGATGTGATCCCAGCTCGAGTTTGCATGGGGAAAACAGAGCTGGTTATTTATTTCTTTGAATCCTGAGCGTTTTTCTATGCTGTTTTCCCTTTGTCTGTGCCCCAGCCAACGTGGAGAGAGTGGTGACCATCACAGGGCTGAGACCTGAGACCACCTATGCAGTGAGGCTGTCAGCAGTCAATGGCAAGGGTGTGGGGGAGCTCAGCCTGCCCGCCGAGTTCAAGACTCAGCCCGTCCGTAAGTACAGCCTGTGCCTCTGCCTCCTGGAGCCTCTGCCGTGCATGGACCTCACCTGATCTCTCTCACAGACCTGTGCACCTCTGTTTTCTCTGTGGTTTTGGTGGAAATTGAATCTTCTCTGGAGGGGGAGTTGTTTTGTTTGCACTGGGTGGTGTTTGCAGCTCAGCCGTGGTGGTGCCCAGGAGAAGGGGTTGTGTGAGGGGAGTTTTAATGGGGAAAAGCAGCTGGGGAGGGTTTTGGGCACAGAGAATGTGATGTGGCTGTCACAATTGAGGTTTGTTTTCCAGTTCAAGGTGTTCAGCACAGGACTGGCCTTGGGCTGTGGAAGGAGAAGGGAGGGAGGGTTGCTCAGGTCTGCCCGTGCTGCTGTGAGCTGCCCTTGCAGCCCTGGAGAGGATTCCTTGGATTCCTCAGGCGCTTCTGCTCTGCCTGGCTGTGCTGCTGGGCCCAGCACTGTCCTCCTGTCCCAGGAAAATAAATCCCAGGGAGTTCCTCAAGCTGGGAAGGAGAGAAAGAGGAAAAAACTGAGAAGTGAAGTGGGCAGGCGAGGTGTGACAGAGCAGGCAGGGAGAGGTGGCCCTGCTGTGGCTCTCCCGTGGTTCTTTCCCTTCCTGCTGCCTTCAGCCCTGAGTGCTGTGCCCAGCCCTGGGCTGGAATTCTCTCTCCAGACCCTCTGCAGGACCCGGGGAGCTCCCAGCCCACCCCAGCATGTCTGGAGTTCCCTGAGCTGAGCCCAGCCTTGTCCTCCTGCCCATCCCTGTGAGCAGGACACACCCTGGGATGGTATTCCCAGCTCCATGTTCTCTGTCTCCTCTTCTCACATCTTCTGCATTTATTTTTGTGTGTGTGTGTCTATCTCTGTCTTTTGATTTCGTTTTTGGTCTGTGTCCCATCCATGGACAAACTGCAGGCATCCCTCACCCACGTAAGTGCTCTCTGCATTTCTCTCTCTCTCTTTGTGTTTTTAGAGTGTTCTCTAACACCCAGAACTTTCAGCTTTTAATGTAGTGCCTTTTTCCTCTCAGGGCCTTTAGGACTGGAGTAACTGGTAGTGGCCATTTCCTAACAACACTGACTCTGGAGTAGCCACTCTGCTCTTTTTTAGATCAGAATTAGGGGTTAACTCTTTGTCTGTGCCCTAAAGCATGCAATTGAAATATTTAATGTAGTGATTGTCTAATAATAATAATCATAAAAATTAGCTTGTTGACTCAGAGTGGAGTAGTGGAAGGCTTCATATTTATGAATCCATTAAAAAATTGTTCCATTTTAATGATACTGAGATAATTCAAGGAAATCAATTTAGCTGAATTGCAGATCTGGTTTAGACCAGAGCCAACCAAAAACTTAAGAATTTTTAATATCTCCATGATTTTGAATGCACAAAATTGAAGAAAAAAAATTCAATTTTTTTTCCCTTTCTCAAGAATAATTCTTTCCACTGGACAGTCTTCCAGCACTTGTGTAGATTGTGTGATCAAATAAATAAACCTCCTACTAAATTTTTTTTAAGATGGCATGTTCCCCCCTCCCCAGTGCAAAATTAGTCAGAAATGTGATGGTTTTGTGTAATTGTGAGCGAAGTATTGGGTTGGCTCCATAGCTTTGTGCCTTTCCAATCAGAGCTGATCAGTGGAGCTAAAAAACCTCTTTATCCCACGGAGCGTTATTCCATTTCTCAGTGCATCCTGTGGGGAGCTGCTGCTGTTCCCAAGATTACAAGGGCAGGCTCAGAGGAGCTGCTGGCACCTTCTCTGAGACTCCTGAAGTAAAAAACACCAGGAGAGGTGGTTTTTATATATATTTTGAACCTAAATTTTATTGGTGCCTGTGCCATTTCCCCTTAAAGATTGGATTGGACAAAAGCTGGGATTTAGTGGAAGGATGGATGGACAGATGGACAGCATTGCAAATTGCAGTCAGGGAATCACCTGGGAGGCTTTTCCAGAGCATTTGTGCAGAATGGAATTGTTTGGAGCCTGTGAATTGCAGGAGAGAGAAGGACAGGAGGGTGCTCAGGGTTAGAGCTCAGCACTGGGGCCCTGAGCTGGAGATAAAGAGCAGCACCCAGGGAGAGCAGGGCTGGGAACCCACAGCAAAAGGGGGAATTCCAGTTGGGAAGAGAGGAAAAAGACCATTAAAAGCTCTGTTGCAGCCCCAGCGCCAGACCTGTCAGCCCAGCCTCATGGCCATCGCCTGGGGACAGGTAGGTGGCTTTGCACCACATTCCATCATTCTCTACTGCAGCCTTTTGCTTTTGGTTTGTTATTTTATGTTATTTTCCCGTGGCAATGGGAATCAGTCACTCTGTGCTGCCCAGCTGAGGGTAAGTTCCACTTCTTCCTCCTTCAATTCTCCATCCACGAATCCATCCTGCTGCTCCAGGCTGTGGGACCATCCTGGGCTCTGTGTCCTGCACTTTTCCCTCTGGGATCCTCACTGAGGAAATCCCACCACAGAAATGCCCTTTTTCCCATCTCTGCTGCAATTCCAGTCACCTCCGTGGTGAAGAATTTGTGTCCCTGCTCCAGGTGTGATTTGAAGGTCACAGAGATGTCTCAGGAATTTTACAGCTCAAATAAGCCAGAGCCACTCGTTTTCCTGGCCCTGTTATTTAAAGTTTCTGTCTGAATGTAAAACCTGACACAGTTTTTAATGCCTGCTGGGATAAGTCTGAAGTCATTTTGATTTATTTAGTTTCCCTCAATAAGAAAAAGCAGTTTCTGTCTATCTTAGAGGGCCTCTCCATGAGGTAATTAGTGATAATTATGTATTGCCCTGGCACAGATGAGAATTCTGGGGGTTGGGAGAGTATGAGTTGACCTGAGTTATAATTTCCATTTTAACAATTTGCTGCCTTTCTTCATTTCCTTTTCCTTACAAATTTGAAGCCAAACAAAGGCCAGGGGAACCAGGGGGATTTTTAAGCCCAGAAGTGGCTGAGAGGGTTTGTGGGGCTGGCACCAAAACACCCTCATGTACAAACCCCAAGCCAACAAACAACACTGAAATCACCCCCACGTTCCTGATTTCCTGATTTAGGGCAGCATTTTAGGGAATCCCAACCTTTTCTCACCTGATTTCTCTCTCTCCAGCCAGTGCTGCTGCCCCCACGTCCCGAGCAGCACACAGTGAGTATGGCAGGAGGGTTTTGCTCTGCATGGTCTCCTCCCCGAGTGTGCTGCATTTCTAACATCCCTGGAGCTGTTTTTTCCCCCCAGATCTCTCTCCTGGGGCTGCTCTGCAGCTCACCAAGGTCTGATTTAGCAGTGAGGGTTCTTTTGGTTTGGAAGGGAACAGCAGAGAAATCCCTCTCAGTCCCTCCTGCCCAGCTCTCCCCAGGACTTTGGGAAGCAAAGACTTTCCTTGTTTTTCTGCCCTGGGAATGCTGCTGTCAGTGCTCTGTCTGAGCTCTGGGGAGTGCAGGCTTCTCTCCAAACTCATTCATTTCCCAAGCTGTTCACGTTTTTAGGGCTCTTAGGGACCTTTTTTCCTTCTCTCTGTGTTCCCAGGGAGATGGGAAGGAGCAGGGCTCAGTTCTCCCCAGGAATTGCCTCCCAGATATTCCATTAATGGGCTGGCTGGGCCCAAAGGAGGCAGAAAGGGGGATTTGGGGTGTCAGGATGTCCCTGCCCCAGTCCCAGGGAGTCCCAGGGCTCAGGCCAGGCTTTGGTGCTGCCATGAGCTCTCTGCTGTTTCACACCCAGCACAGTCCCACTCTGCTTCCCTTCCCTCGGCCCTGCACGGGCTGAAAAATGGGAATAAAAGATTCAGAAAAAGCACAGAGAGGGAGAGAAATAGGAAAAAAAAAAAACTCCCTGCAAATTATCATTCCCAAAAGGAATGCTTTCCTTTCCCATTTTAGTGTTAAAGCTGCCTTTCCAAAAGGGGTGTGGATTAAATGATTTTCTTGCTGCCCTGCCTTGCCCCATTTGCTGTGAATAGAAGGAGATAGATTTGGTATTAAAATTAGGGATGTGGGATGCTGGGAGAAGATGCAAATGAGGAGATGGAATATCCTGCAGGGAGATCCCAGCTTAGCCCCAGGCCCTGCTTGCCTTGAAAGAGCTCTCAGACTTCCCAAAAATCCCAGTCTGAGGAGGGAGCTGGACTCAGACTCCCCTGCTGGCTGAGTAGTCAAGGGAGAAGGAGAAAAACACTCAGGGCAGCTCTGGACTGACCTGGTGCATGTGTGTGTTTGGAATAACTGATGGTCCCTGCAAAGCCCAGTGCTCTTCTTGGGGTTTGCAAGAACAAAAAGTGTGTTTGGAGCATGGGCTCACTGAGGGTTTACCTGAGGTGGTTTCCTGAATGGAGCATGAAGTGTGGGGTGATCTTGGGGGTCGGGATGGCCCAAGGAGTTTATAATTAATTACAATTCATTCTGCATTTCTGACTGGAACGTTTCATGCTCTTCCACGTGGCTCTAAATGTCCTTTACCTGCCAGTGCCCACAGCCAGCACATGCCTTGTGCAGTAATTCTTATTTTTAAAGTGCCAGACCCCAATCCCTGATGCACTCAGATTCTGAAGAGACCTTTTAATTCCCCTCAGCCTTGGAGGACGGGCTGGAGAGGTGAATGCAGGGTCTGCTGATCATGTGGGCTGAGACAACTTCCCTTGGAGGGAAAACGTTGGGTTCCTGTTCTACAGAACAGGTTGTTCCTTAAAAAAAAAAACAAAAACAATTCTTCACCCAGAAAAGATGCTCAGAGCTAATTAATGATAAACATTTCCCAGTTTTGTTGGCGTGGGGGTTGTGCGTGGAGGAGGAGGAGGAGGAGAGGGGTGAAAATTGCCCTTTTCCCCTGCACTGAGGTTCAGGCTGAGCTGTGAGCAGGAGCAGAGCTGTTATTTGTGCAAACACTGCCCACATTTGTATGCTGGGCTGGGCTGCACCTGGGAAATGGGAATTCAGCAGCAGGGAAGGGCTCTGGCACGGGGCAGATGCTCTGCAGCTCTGCAGTGTTTAATGATGCTGCTGCTGGGAATGATCTGAGCTCTCCCCTGGCCTCTCCTCGGGCTCCGTGAATGGGAGCAGCAGCAATCAGGGAGTGGGAGCTGCTCTGAGGCTCCACCAGGCAGGGATGGAAACCTGATGAGGCTCTGGGCTTCTGTCCCTGCCCTGCTGGGGTTTGGGGTCAGAGGGGTCCCTGGGAGATGCAGGAGGTGCAGGAATGGCTCTCCTTGGGTTGGACCCCTGAGGTGGCTCCAGGAAATGGTTCTGTGCCAATTCTGATGTTTTTCTTGCAGCTCTCTCTGCTCTTGGACCTGTTTTGCCTTGCAATGGTTGAGCTCACTTGAAAAAGGGGATTTTTCTTTTCAGGTTGAACGGGGCTTGGAGCAATCTGAGATAGTGGAAAATGCCCCTGCCCAGGACTGGATAATCTTTAATGTTCCTTCCAACCCATTTTATTCTGTTTATGCTGCTAACGCTGCCCTTGATCTTCAGCTAAAGCTCCTCTCATGAGGACAGGCAGCCTCTCTTGCCTGCTTTGAAATCTCAGGTTCTGCTGAGCTTCCTGGAGTTTGGGAGATGTTTCTTCCACTGATTTTCCTTCCAAGCAATCTCCAGGAACTCTTCAAGCTCCCTCCTTCACAGGGCCCTGTGAGCCTGTTGAGAGGGAATGGATTGAGAGCTTGACTGGAACAAATGGATTTTACATTTTGTGCCTTCAGTTTTTTTTTCCCCGGTAATGGTCTGTCCTTTATCTTGTCAGAGACAAGCACCCAAAAGATTAAGGGTTTAATTCTCTCTACATCAAATTAACAGGGCACTACCAGAGCTCTGTGGAGTGGCCTCATTAGGAGGAGACAGAGACACGAGAGTGAGGAATGAGAGTTAAGGAGTGATTTGGGAAGGGGATTTGGAGTCAGTGCTGAGCTCTGGGCTGGCAGTGATGGTTCCCCATTCCTGGTGCTCTCGGTGTCACTGCTGCTGGATCCCCATTCCTGGTGCCCTCAGTGTTACTGCTGGATCCCCATTCCTGGTGCCCTCAGTGTCACTGCTGCTGGATCCCCATTCCTGGTGCTCTCAGTGTCACTGCTGCTGGATCCCCATTCCTGGTGCCCTCGGTGTCACTGCTGGATCCCCATTCCTGGTGCCCTCAGTGTCACTGCTGCTGCTGGATCCCCATTCCTGGTGCCCTCAGTGTCACTGCTGCTGCTGGATCCCCATTCCTGGTGCCCTCAGTGTTACTGCTGGATCCCCATTCCTGGTGCCCTCGGTGTCACTGCTGGATCCCCATTCCTGGTGCCCTCAGTGTCACTGCTGCTGCTGGATCCCATTCCTGGTGCCCCTCGGTGTCACTGCTGCTGGATCCCATTCCTGGTGCCCCTCGGTGTCACTGCTCCCCCTGTCCCCAGCCCAGCTCACTCCTGGATGGAGCTCAGTCCTTGGGAATGGTGACCCCAGCAGGATTTTCTCCTTTGCAGTTGTTTTGTTGTTCAGGAGCTGCACAGGGAGCACAGCCCAGCGGGGGCTGCCAAGGTTTATCCAGCTCTGGGCTGGCTGTGACCCTTCCTCCTCCACAGCCTCACTGTAACAATATTCCCTTTTTCTTCCCAGCAGTTTGGTGGATTCTCCAGCAGTCCTGGCACACACTCAGTGATTTTTGTCCCTTTTGTTCTTTGTATGACTAAGCAGTGACGCAGCTGTGCCTAACACGAGGCCATAACTCAGTGCTTGCTGTGGTTTAATATTCTTATTTTCCAGGCGGTTTTACTGTCCCTTCCCCAGTGTTTCTGATATATGCTGGCTAATTTAATTTTGCTCCTATTTTTATTTACTCTGTAATTCTGTTGTTGATTTTTTTCCCTTGCCCATTGTTTACATCAGTTTTTTAATTTTTTTGTATTTTCCATGTGACCTCCTCCACTTTCCTTTCAACCCAACTCATGTGCGTGCGTATCATGTGAATTTGTCATGTGGCTTGCATGGTGCTGATGATGTCGTCCTCGCTGGTGAACAGAAGGTAAAATACTTTGTTCTGATTGGTTGCCTAGATTTTTGGGGTGAGGATTCCCCTCTGGGATCTCCAAATTCAAAAAAAAAAAAAAAAAAAAAATTAAAAAAAAACCAACCCAAAAAACTCCTTTCCCACCGAGCCTTTTTGGAGGAGTTGCTCGTCACTGTCTGCATGGGAAGAACTCGGCTTCAGTTCTCTGTGTTGAGCTGAAAAAAACTTGGAGGGAAAACTGAAAAAAAAAAAAACCCCAAAAAATCACCTGGCTCAGTCATTTGCGTCTTCATTCTCAGAGTCCAGCAAAAAACTGCATTGGGAAGGTTCTAAAAATCCTCTGGAATGAGGCCCCAAAGCCAAACTCCTTTTGCCTCTCAGGGTGCCAACCACAGACTGAATTTGATGGGAAATTTGGGCTCAGAGAGCACCCAGAATCTCCCCTGTTGCTTTAGCAGCACTTTGACCTATAAAATACACATTTTATAGAGATATGTGAACACATCCACGCTGTACGTGTTTAGTAACCTTCCAAAATAATCCTGAGTTCTGTCTCTGAAATGGCATTATTGGGCAGCATGTCACAATTTGATTTAAGAAATAATTCTCTTTTTATTGTGAGTAAAACCGAAGCATTGCTAGAATAAGAGCTGTGTTATGAAATACTCTCTCTCCATAAAATGCTGTTATAAAATCCTCTCTCTCCATAAAATGCTACATATAAATGCTGTGAAACAGCACCCTCAGACCTCACACAGTTCTCACAGAGGTGCTGCTCATTTCTCCAGCCAGAGCCCCCTGTTCCTTCTGGGGTCTGGCCAGGCTTTAACCCCAGCTCAGCCCTCAGGAGCTGCTGATCCCCTGCAGAGCAAGGAGCAAATGACTGAGCTGGCCCCTGTTGTGGGGCTGTGAGGAGCAATTCCTGCTCACTGAGATTTCCACACCTTCACCCCGTGCACGAGCCTGGCGGGGGGAGGGAGGGAGCTCCTGCTTTTCTGCTGCCCCAGCCAAACCAGGAATTGGGAGAACCAGGCAGCAATTGGCTTTTTACAACCCAGGAGCTCTGGAATCACCTTTTCTGTCTGGGACCACCCCCAGGAAAGGCTTGAGGCTGGGGCTGCCCAGGAGAACCAAACTAACACCAGTAACCTTCCCACATGAGTGCATGCACAGCAGAGCTGTCCCAGTCTCCCCTCTGTGCTGGAGTTCCAGGAGGATGGGAGACGTTCCTGTCTCGTTTCTGCACGTTCTGTTTGTGTTCCTGATCCCTGCTGCTGCTGTTTGCTCCCCCCGTGTGCCCCTGAGCCCCAGCCTGTCCTCTCTCCGTGGTTCTGCCCCTCCTGGGGGCTCTCCCTGTGTTTATTCCCAGTCCTGTTCATGTGGTGCTCAAAGACAGCACAAATCAGCCTTTTCCTCCTTCCTCTGCTGCAGAATCTTCCAGATTTCCCCTCAGAGCACAGGGAGGATTCAGGACCTTTCCTTGCTGCCAGCTGGGCAAGGCTTTAAGCTCAGTTTAAAGTTTTCCTCTCAGAGCACAGGGAGGAGTCAGGACCTTTCCTTGCTGCCAGCTGGGCAAGGCTTTAAGCTCAGTTTAAAGTGCTGATTTTTATATTCTCACCTCAAGCCGCACCCACTCCTGGGGCTTGTGGCACCCTCTGGAAAACAGAATAAAAAGCAGAATTTCTGAGACCCAGCAGGGCTGTGTTGGGGCAGGGAAGCTCTGGGTGGAAGCCAGAGGGTGAGAGGACACCAGGAGAGGTTCCTGCTCCCTGCAGCAGCAGATGATTGGTGCTGATGGCTTAGCAGGGAGGGGAGGGAAAAGGAATTGGAAATGTCAGCTCAGAGCGCTGCCCTGAGCTCCCCTGCCACCTGCAGGGTCGGGAAGCATTCAGGCTTTGGGAGCCTGGAGAAAAGTCCTGGTTTCATGGATCAGACCCAGCCTGGGCTCGTTTGGAGCTCAGGGCAGGGATGGCTGAGCCCCCCTGGGCTGTGAGCACCTCCCTGCCAGGTAAACCTGAGTGCTGGGAGCTTCTCCCACAGGCAAAGCTCCTGTCTGGGTCCTTTTTCCTTGGCTGGGAGTCTGGGGGTGCAGTTTGAGCCTGGCTCAGCCCCAGTGCCCCAGCACTGACAGTGGGAGCCTGAGTCCTGTCCCCCCCCTGCACAGAGAGGCTTTAATCTGATTTTTGGTGATCAAATAGAGCAGATCTGGGCTCTGGGAGCTGCTGTGGGGTCCTTCCAGCACTCCTGCTCTGAGGAGGGGCCAGGCTGGTTTGTGCTGTGTGTGAGTGGGAGTTGCTGCTCTGCTTGGCTGCAGGAGATGCATGGCTGAGCATGAGCCCTTCCCCACCCTCCTGCTCACCTCTCTCTCCAGATACTCACATTTTCACTCATTGTAGGGCTGCTGACTCTGCTGGACTAAACTTTTCCCACTAAAACTTCTTCCTCCTCTGTTTGACACACTAACCCAGTTTTCATTTTACAGCCCCGTGTCTGGATTGCATCCACCTGCTTGAGATAAATGAAATAAATGTGTATTTACGGAGAGAAAACGGTTCCTTAGCAGGGCTTGCGCTGCTCCACCTGTTGGTGCTCAGCCCTTAGGAGTGTTCTGTTCTTGGGAGAGAAATGTTTCTCAAAGCAGAAATGGATTTAAACTGTTGTGGGGAGGAAGGAGTGAATCAGGAGTAGAAATTAGATAATTCAAAGTGAAGAAAAGGAAGAAAAGTTTCAGCAGAGCAGGTAATTAATCACAGAAACGGCTGTGTCTGAAGTACAGCAGCATCTCTGACATTTAAAATCAGGAATAAGCATCTTTCCAAAGGATGTTCCTATTAGTCTTGGTGCTCAATCACAGGGAAAAAAATTCCAGCCTGTGTTGGATGAAAGGTCAGACTGTGTAAGTGCAGAGTTCCCTCAGCACTCGAGGAGCTCTGTGCTCATTACTGATTATCTGAGATTAGAAAGGACCAGGGAGATGCTGGTTTTGTTCTGCCCATGAGCCACAAACGTGGCAGAAACTCAGCCCTGCTGCTCCTGGAGCTGCTCTGGCTCCCGGAGCTGCTGGGGGCTGAGCAGGACACAGCCAAAAGCAGGGAATTTGTGGGGGCTGTTTGTCTTTTGGGATTGAGGGGGAAAATGTCATTGTTTGTTTAACTGCTGCGTTCAACATTCCAAGGTGAGGATGAAGCTTTCCTGTTCATTTGTGCCTTAAATCACACTCGTGCCACCTTTTTATGTTCAGTGTTCACTGAGAAAGCTCAGTAGAATCCACTGCTGGAATGCCCAGGGGGTGTGGGAGCCTTGCAGTGGGGATAAAGCAGAGGAGAGGATTGGGAAAAGCAAAATACAGCTTGGAATAAAGGAGTGTTGGCTCTTTGCATCCATCAGAGGGCTTGCTGTGCTGTGAAACACCAACGTGTGTCCCACACCTGGGGTGGGATGGATTCCCTTGGAACGGGCAAGGAAATGGAATTCACCCTAAATCTCAGTTTCAGCCCAGGCCTCACAGCTTTCCCATCGGTATTTCACCAAAAACTCGTGCTCATATTCCTTTGAAAGGCAGGAGGGAGGGGAAAGGGCGTCAAATTCCTTCTGCAGATGAATTTTGAAGGGTGTTTGAAGATGAACCTTCCTGTGGCCACTCAGGAATGCCTGTGCTGTCCATCAGGGCTGGACACAAACCCAGGGGGTAAATCTGGGGACAGATCCTTCTGTACTTGTTTTTTTTAGCAGAGGTACAGGCTGGGATTGGGGATTTGGGCAGGAAAAGCAGTTTGGGAGCCGTGGGCTGCAGGGATGGGCTTGTAAATCAGAGTGCCCTGCAGGAGGAAGGGACATTGCCATTTTCTGCTGATGGCAGAGGTGCAATTTGGGAAACTGCAGCTTTTTTTCTCCTAGAAAATGTTTTTTTCCAGAAGAGTGAAGGGGTTTCTCTGAGTTTCTCTCCAGTATCCACTGGAGTTCACCAGTGCAGCAGAGTGAGATGGGCTCTGGGGTTCTCTTTAGGTTTTTGCACACTCATTTAAGTGGTCCAGCAACTCCCAAACCCCATAAGAAATCCCAAGGGCAGACCTGGGTCTGTGTGAGAGGCACCAAGTCCTTTTTGGGGCTGCTCTTTACATCCCATCCCTCAGGAGCAGCCTCAGAGCCCTTCCAGGTGTGAGCCAGGTGTTCACAGCACTCACAACAAAACCAGGGAGGGATTGGTCTCTGCTTTGGGATGTCCTCGGGAGAGGGGGATCCCTGCTCTGATTCCATTCCAGCACACACAAAAATGGAATTTTGGTGCTGCAAATTCAAGAAATACTTGGATGTGGCAAATATTTACCTCGGACTCACGGTGTCTGGGTCAGCTCATTCCCTGAGCTGAGGAGAATGAAGCATTTTTCTGATTTTTATCAGTACTTTTTCCTCGATAATCTCTTTTTTTTTCCCCCAAATAACCCTGAATGCCCCATTGTTGCAGGGGAACCCAGTGCCCCCAAGCTGGAAGGTCACATAGGAGAGGATGGCAACTCCATCAAGGTGAACGTCATCAAGCAGGACGATGGTGGCTCCCCAATCAGGCACTACCTGATCAAGTACAAAGCTGTAAGTGCAGCCCAGCCCGGCCCTCGGGGCTCTGGGAGGGGCTGATTTCACACAGAAATCGCTGTCACTCAGGGGATTTAAATGGGAATGGCTGAGGTGTGAGAGGGCACTTCTGAAAGGGTGGAGAGGTACAGAGCTCTGAGCTTTGGCCCTCTGGAAATACTTCAGTGGTGGGGCAGAGGTGAGAGGAGGAGGTGAGGGGATTTCTGCTCAGAAAGCAGGTTCTGAGCAGGAGAGGGGGAGCTCTGGGCCCTGCCCCTCCCCAGCCCACAGCAGGGGATGCTTTCACTGCGTCCCAGAAAGCTGGGCTTGTAGGGAGCTCTGGAGATCCCGTCACAGGGTGGGACTTGTCCAGGTGGGACTGGGAGCTCTCTAGAGAGGGAAACGTCCCCTGGGTGCCTGGTCCAGAGCTCTGCCACCTCCATGGGGAGAAACCCTTCCTCACCTTGGGCTGGAACTTGTTATGCTTTGGTTCATGGCTGATGTTCCTCATCCTGCAGAGCAGAGCCTGAGCCCTTCCCTGGCCCCACTGGGGGTGTCTGTGTGGGGTGACAGTTCTGCTGAGCCCCTGGGACACCCCTGACCGTGTCCCCTGTCCCCTCCCTGTGGGAACACTGCTCAGAGTGGAATCCTGGCCCCATAGTGGGTGTATCCATGGGGGGACAGTGCTGCTGACCCCTGACCATGTCCCTGTCCCCTGCAGAAACACTCCTCAGAGTGGAAGCCCGAGATCCGGCTGCCGTCGGGCAGTGACCACGTGATGCTCAAGTCCCTGGACTGGAACGCAGACTACGAGGTTTATGTGGTGGCTGAGAACCAGCAGGGCAAGTCCAAGCCAGCCCACTACGCCTTCCGCACCTCGGCCCAGCCCACGGTGATCCCAGGTACTGCTGCCCACCCCCGGGTGCTGCTGCCCCTCAGTGCCCCCGAGCTGCCCCCGTGTCCCCAGTAACCCCAGAGCTCGCTTGCTTGAAGCCCCGTGCTCTCTGGTTGGAGTGAGGGGTGTGGCTGCCTGCATACCTGGCACAGGTATGAGCAGTGCTGCTGGGGACACCCTGCCTGCTGTTCCAGGGAATGCTGGCTCCGTGTGCTGGGGAGGAAAAGCTTTCTGGGAGCAGGAAGGGAAATTCCTGCCTCGCTGTTCCAGGGAATGTGGCTCCGTGTGCTGGGGAGGAAAAGCTTTCTGGGAGCAGGAAGGGAAAAGTTTCCAGCTGGAAAAGGCCCTTCAGTGCTCTGGAGGCAGATGCTTTTTTCACAAGGCAGAGCTCCCAAGGGTTTGTCTTTGGAGGAATGAAGGGTTTGTAGGAAAAGCTTTCTGGGAGCAGGAAGGGAAATTCCCATTTCCAGCTGGAAAAGGCCCTTCAGTGCTCTGGAGGCAGATGATTTTTTTCACGAGGCAGAGCTCCAAAGGGTTTGTCCATCTTTGGAGGAATGAAGGGTTTGTAGGAAGGGAAATTCCCATTTCCAGCTGGAAAAGGCCCTTCAGTGCTCTGCAGGGGGTGCTTTTCACAAGGCAGAGCTCCCAAGGGTTTGTCCATCTTCAGAGGAATGAAGGGTTTGCTGGCAGCTGGGAGAGGAGGCAGTGAAATCTTTCTCTGAGCACTCCTCAGTTCACATCACCAAATGTCAGTCGTTCTCAAACAGCAGCACTCAGTGCTGGGGAGGGCATCAGGAAAAATAACTCCAAAGCTTTGGGATGCTGCTGGAAGCTCTTAAGACAGGCTGTGCTTATTTAGCGTGCTGGAAAAATGAAGGGGTAAGGACAATGACTACAGAAAGCAAAGCAGAATCTCAGCTGGGAAGCTGGAATTGAACAGTTTGTGGCCACCTGTTGAAAGGACAGTTAGGATGTCTTTTCTACATGTGGACATTTGGAAAAAAAGAAAAAGAAAAGGAGGGGGGGAACCCACACAAAGCAACCCAAACCTGAGGAGGGGATTGCTGGAGGAGCTGCAGATTGAAGCTGTGGTGGTTAAAGACAGAGATGCTGAGCCAAACCCTCCCTGCAAGCCTGGGGCTTGGTTTCACTCTGCCTCTTGATTTCTCATGAAACCTGAGAGTTTCCTTCAGTCTGTCCCTGAGAATTCCCTCCCTGCTCCCTGTGCCTTCCCTGGCTGAAGGAAACAGCTCAGACCCTGTGGATGCTGCAGCCCCTTGGCTGGGACAGGGGACATTGCTGGGCACAGGAATGGGGGACTTTGGGCTGGAAAAGTGGGGCTGGCAGTGAGGAGGGGTAAAGTAGAGACTGGGGTGTAGTTTTGGGTGGAAGGAGCCTCAATAACTCATTAAATAACTTGCTCGCTCTGTGATTCTCATTTCCAACAGCTCTAATCCTTGCTTTCCCTGTGAGCCCTTTAAATCCATGTAACACGTGCAAAACCCTCTAAAAAATGAGATAAAACCCAGGAAGCCTCTAAAAATGAGATTAGAACCCAGTTTGTTATCAGAGGTGGAACTTCTCTGAAGTCATTCCTTGCTTAGCTGGGTGTGAAGCTCAGGAGGAGCTGGGTCTGAGGCTGCCCTTGGAAAAGCAGTTTTTTGGGAGTGCAGAATGGCCCCAGGAGCTGGGATTCAGCTGATCCTCAGAAGGTGCTGATCCCTGTGCAGTGCCACCATTGCTGCTGGCTTTGGGACTCTCTCTCCAGGGTTTTTGTCATTTTGGCCTTCTAAGGTGTTCCCTGATCCCCAAACTGAAACATGAAGGGGAAATATTTCCAGGGACAGGTTGTTTGGGTTTTTATTCCTCTGCCGTGCAGCCCCCACAGGTTTTATTCCCAAACTGCAGCAAGGAAGGGGCTCTGTGTGTTCCTTTCCTTTCCTTGCTGTTTCTGTGGCGTTTCTGTGCTTTTATCTCAGAATGAGCTGAGCAGGAGCCAGAGCCAGTGCTGAAACACAGCAATAACCAGGGATTCCCTGCAGGAAAATGTGCATTTATTGTGCAGAGCTCTTTGTTCCCCTCACCTGTGCAGAGGCCTCAGAGTGGCTGGGAGGAAAAGCGTGTTATTTTCAGTAGTAATAATAATAATAATAATAATGATAATATTAATGACACTGGCATTGGAGTGGTTCCCAAGCAGCTGGGATGGCAAAGTCAGAGGATTCCTGAGACCTTGGTGCTCCCTCAGGATGCTGTGGATATTTTATCCAGGCTTTGGGGGCAGGGCTTGGACAGGCAGGTGGATTCTCTGCTGCACCAAAGCTTTTCTCATTTTCCTTTTCTCCCCCGTTGAAGGCACCAATCTCCTGACCCATCTCCCCGTGTCTCTCGTGAGCCCCCTCTGTGCCATCATTTTTAATCTCATTTGCTTGCCAACCCCTCCCTCCCTGCCTTGGACCCTGCTCTGCAGCTTTGGGCTTTGCTGAGCTTCTGCCCCTCGTGTGCTGAATGTGCTGCTCCTCGAACCCTGAGCCATTTTAATTTACGAGATTAAATAAACCTTTGATTCTTATGTTTTTCTGTATTTATGACCTAATTTTTTTTATCTATTTCTCTCTCTCTCTCTCTCTCTCTCTCTCTCTCTCTCTCTCTCTCTCT
>JAHLSL010000122.1:70010-101318 GCA_025920805.1 Petroica traversi | reverse complement strand
AACGCCCAGGAGCGCGACGGGTGGACCCCGCTGCACCTGGCGGCCCAGAACAACTTTGAGAACGTGGCACGGGTGCTGCTGTCCCGCCAGGCCGACTCCAACGCGCAGGAGGTGGACGGCAAGACCGCCCTGCACGTGGCCGCCTGCTTCGGGCACGTGGGCCTGGTCAAGCTGCTGGCCAGCCAGGGCGCCGACCTGGAGAGGAAGCAGAAGAACCTCAGGACGCCGCTGCACGTGGCCGTGGAGAGGGGCAAGTTCAGGGTGGTGCAGTACCTGCTGAAGAACGGCATCTCCGTGAACAGCCTGGACCAGAACCACTACAGCGCCCTGCACCTGGCCGTGGTCAGGGGCAAGTACCTGATCTGCGAGAAGCTCATCAAGTACGGGGCCAACGTGGAGCTGAGGACGGACAAAGGCTGGACCCCGCTGCACCTGGCCTCCTTCAAGGGGCACATCGAGATCATTCGGCTGCTGAAGGGCAGCCACGCCCGGCTGGACGCCAAGGGCAGCATGGACTGGACCCCCCTGCACCTGGCCACGCGCTACAGGGACGAGCCGGTGGTCAGCGAGCTGCTGCGCTGCGGGGCCGACCCCAACACGGCCGAGAGGGCCCACTGGGCCCCCCTGCACTTCGCCGTGCTCAGGGGCTCCTTCCTCAGCGTCATCAACCTCCTGGAGAGCCAGGCCGACGTCAACGCCAGGAACAAGGTGGGCTGGACCCCGCTGCACCTCGCCGTGCTCAAGGGCAACATGGCCATCATCAAGACGCTGCTGAAGGCCGGGGCCCTGCTGGATGTGGAGGACATCACGGGCTGCACGGCCCTGCAGCTGGCGGTGAGGCACCAGCGGGAGAACATCATCACCCTGCTCCAGGGCACCGAGTCCTCGGGCAGCAAACCCGCCAACAGGACTCTGAACGACGCCACGGTGCCCAGGCCCAGGCTGATCACGGGAAGGACAGATTTGTAAATTCTTCACGGCCTGAGCTTTCCCACATCGGCTGTGAGGCCTTGAAGCTCCTTGTCCTGTCACCTGCTGATTACAGGGAAATATTTCCCCCTTTTTACACGGAGGTTTTTAAGCATGAACGCTAAGAGACTAAAAGAAAATGAAGTTATCTGATGGCAAGTTCTTTTCCAAGCTTGTAGAATGCTTTGGCAGTGCTTTCCCATTGAATCCTTCCTGATTTATGCACCCCCTGTTCAAGCAGGCAGCACTGAAGCTGTGCACAGCACACACACACACATCTTCCGCAGGTTTTATTGCTTTTATTTCATGTTTTCCTACAGAGAAAATTGGTGTAAAGTGGCCCTGGCTCAGGTGGGAATTGAATCGTGAGATTCTCACCTGCTGCTGGCACAGCAACCTGTCAGATTTCCTGACATCTCCTTTCTGTAATGAGAGTCAAATAAAGCAAGGCAGGAAGGAAAAATCACTGGCAGGGAGCATGGAAATGGATGCAGCACGGGGAGCAGAAATTCCAGAATATTCACACACGAGATCTGCCTGCTTGCAGCCCAGGGTTTGAGCTGTGTCTGGGGGGAAATAATCCCAGCTTTCCTTCAGAAGATTTTCCAGGCTCCATCACTCCCTGACAAACATCTCCGTGGTGGGTTTGGTGGCCTGGGGACAGCACTGGGGTGCAGCTCTGGCAGCCCTGCTGTGACTCCTGTCCCCAGATGTGCCCGGGGGGATGAGGACTTGTCATGGCCTTGATCTGAGGACGGCAGAAATAGAAACAAACAACTCAGCTCTGCAGGGGGGTGTTGTTGGCTGATAACGTGAGATTAAACGAGTTAAAAAGAGGGGAAAAGGAGCCCAACCTCTACTAATTTCATTTTTATTTTATATTAACTTAAAGTGTTGATGTGTATTGCATTCAAACCCAGTTTTTCACCATGCTCTGGCACTGAAGCCTTTAGATATGATTTAAAATAAATTGTAATAAAGTGATTCATTTTTGACATTTGCCATTGGTTGAGTGGGGAGATGGGCAGGTTATGAAGTGCTGGTGACATTTTGGGTTGCAGGCCATGTAAAAATGGGATTTTTTATTGCAATCCCAAAAATCCCCCCAAAAAACAAACCAAAAAAACCAACCAAAAAAACCAACAAAAAAAGCTTGATACATTCAGAAATTCCTTAATAATTAAAATAGGGATGGAGCAGGAAAATATTGATTTATGATGCAGGTTTTCAAAAGGCTGGGGAAGGAAAGGGAAGGTTCAGGGTGGGATTAGAGGCTGCTGTGACTGAAGTGAAGGATCTGTGCAGCTCATGCCCATCAAAGAACGTGGAGTGAATTTCCATCCTTTGTGCCAGCACCTCCTAAGCTCCCTTTCTTCCTTTCCCCAGCCGTGTGGGGCACTAAAAGCTTAGCATTTCCCTGATTTATCCTGATTTATCCCCTAATTTTGTCCAAGGAGGAAAGGCTTGGCTGGAAGGAATTCTCGGGATGCTCAGACCTTGCTGTGCAGCTCCTTCCCTCAGCTTCTGCTGCATTGATTCAGCAAATGTCTCCCCTGCTCTGAGGTGTCATTGAAATATTTACCCAGGAAAAAGAAAAATCCAATTGCCACATAATTCAGCAGCTCCTTTTCGTCCCTGCTCCAGCAGGAAAACAAAACTCAGCTCGTATGTCATGGAACGTTCTCTACAAGAGCTTAATTAAATTTATAATGAAAATAACAGGGGATTAAGAAGACACGAGGGAAATACACTTCTCTTGCAGAGCATTCCAGAGGTGATCGAAGTGATTTGCAGAGAAAATTACCTGTTTGCTGCTCAGTTTCTATAGAAATTAAATGAGTCTTTACAAACTCTGGAAAAGTGCATTCCAGCCTCCGCTTTGTGACTGTGCAACTTGCAGCTCATTTCTAAAATTATTCGTAGATCTCCATCCCCCCCACACTTTTTCCCCCCCCACTTTTTCAACTCCATTTCAGTCTTTTGTCCCTGCTGATAAATCTGCTGCTGATTATCTCATGTTCTTACCCAAGAGCCGGCAAAGTTCACAGCCAGAGCAGCTCCTGGCAGGGCACGGCAGCAGCAGCAGGGCAGGAACCTCCTAAACAGCTCATTTAGACTAAAAAATATCAAAATTGTTGACCTTTATGCCCCAAAAATCATGTTTTTAAGGTCCCCAGGCTGCCTGGGTGAGCAGGGTGGTGTTGTTGAAATCTGTGGAATGACTGTGAAGTGCTGCCCTGAGCATCCCTTTCCTGGGGCAGCTCCATACATCCTGAACCACGGGATTTGAAAATATTTTCAGATCAATTGCTCTTCAACACCCTCAAAGAATCCCAGGATAGTTTGGGCTGATCCTTTGGTTAAAAAGGAAAACCAGAGGGGACACTGAAGGTCCCTTAAAGCTGATTTTGTTCCAGCCCTGATCCCTGCTGGAGTCACCCCGAGCTCTGTAAATCCTGGGATTTGCAGTCCCTTGGGCTGCCTGCAGTCCCTCTCCATCCCTTCCAGCCGGGACACCCGTGGGAAATGGGTGGCACTTTCCAAGGCATGGGCTGTGATTTTGAGCCCCAGCGTTCTGCACAAACAGAGAAACTCAGAGTCAATAAATGAGCACAACCAGGGGATGGTTCCACGAGGGGCGAGTGCTGGGGTTGACATTGATTTCCTGAGTGCTCTCCAGTGCTGGATCTGACTGTAATGCAAATTTCCTGATGTAAAATTCGTTTGAAGGGGGGATGCTTGTGGTGCTCAAAACGTGGACATTTCAGTGAGAAGTGTGGCTCTTCTGTGGGGGAATGCTCACAGGAAAATGGGAATGCAGTCAGTTAAATCCACGTTTTGCATTGCTCCTGCTTCCCAGCCACTGTCATTTGTTTGTTTGGCAGTGCTGCAATTATGCAGATACGGGATTAAATTAAAATAATGCTGCGTTTTAGAGGAAAAAAGATCTGAATAAATACAGCTTGTGGGGAGGGGGAAAAAACCCCTTATTTTTAGCAGAAATGCTTGTTTTTTTCCATAGCCCCTTAGGTGTGGAAAATCAAGATGTTTCTGACAGCAATGATGTGAATGTAGGAGGCAGTGATTTTCATGTAAGAAGGAATAGTGAATTCTCTGTGTTTCTTCTCCTTGCAAGGAGGTGGTTGTAGGCTCTGTGCTGTGGCAGACGTCAGTGTGAGACGTGCCTGGCTCCTGCTCAGCCCTTGCAGAACCCACCCTGCTCCCTTCCCAGGCCATCCAGCTCCAGGGAGGGGTTTCTTCCCCTTCCTCTGCCACAAAACCACCTCAAAAAGCAGCTCCCACCCAGCCCCATCAGCGCTCGCAGGTGTGAGCTCCACTTGCATTTGAATAATGGGAAAAAGGGGAATCAAGGAGCCCTTGCTGTTCCCTCCTAGCAGGCGTCTCATCCCCAGCAAGTTCAGCTCTTCTGATCAGCTGCTGCTTTCCTCTCCTCTGGCTCAGGGCACAGCAGGAACCCCTGCTCTTGTGCAATTTGCTGCTGGCCTCCTTCTCTTTTTTTGGGGAAAAAAAAGCCCCACGAAGCCAAGCCTGAAAGGGATTGTTTTCAAAGCCTGAGGTTCTTGTCAGTGAGAGGTGATTTCAGCTCTGTGGGGACAGTTTGGGGAGGAGAGATCTCAGTTCAGCCTCTCATTTTGGCCATTCAGTGCTCCTCACACCCTCTGTGGCCTTGGGAAATGTCTTTTGTATCCGGACAAAGCCCAGGAAAAGAGATTTATATCCCTCCTGTAAGAACAACAGGGCACCTCAGAGGTCCAGACCATAAATCTGCTGCCCAGCCTGGGTTTGGGGGGTCATGGAACCATGGAATCCCCGAGTGTGAGCAGCTCCTTTTGTGGTGAGGATTGGTGCTGGGAGGAGCAGAAATCCATCCCTGCACCACACTGCTCTGAATCCCCCTCAAAAAATATATCAGGGACAGAGATCACCTCCAAATCATCCAGGAGAGCACCCAGAGAGCACCTCTGAGCTGCCCATCCTGGAGGGAATTTCTTCTGACTAAAAACAAACAAATAAATAAATAACTGGTTAGAATATATCCCATTAAAGACTCCAGGCCCATCTGGAACCATTTCAGAGAGGAGCTGGGGTCAGCAATCAGGAGTAATTATCTGCAATGAGGGCTAAAACGAGCCTTTGTTTGCTGCTCTGCTACAAGGCCATTACTTTAGAAATAAAAGGGAAACATTATGGACAGTGAGAAAATTCATCTCTGGCAGAATCGAGGTTTGGGGCATTTCTGGCCTCGTTCCAGGGCACTTTCACTGCTCCTCAGCCAGGCAGAGCAGAGTTCTTATCACCAGCAAGATTTTATTGCTATTCTTTGGGCAAACTCTTAATATCTGCTCCAAGCAGGAAAAAAAAAAAATCCTTAGGAGATGTTCAGGGAATTAATTTTCTCGCCTTGGAAAAGGCTGCCAAAAGGTTTTGCTGAGGCTGCCCTGCTTTTATTTGGTTGAAGTCTTTGCTTTGTAACCCCCAGCAGGATTTCTCCCCGGAGAGCTGAGTGGGGCTCTTTGCTGCCCAGTGTGTTTGTCCTTTTGGCCGTGTTCTGCTCCGGGGAATGCTGGAAAATGCCACAGGACGTGAGCCCACTCAGACAGCAAAAAGTGTTAGGAAAAAATCAACAACCGCCGCGAGAGAAAGAGATAAAAACAGAGGAAAAGTGGAGTTCATGGAAAATCTGGTGAGCTTGGAGAAGGGCTGCTTTTGAGGTCAGTTTGGGAGCCTGGGAGCAGCTCCTGCTGCATCTTCTTGGCCCCACAGAATCCTTCATATTGGGAAAAGCCTCGAGGATCATATTTGCCAACTTTATCACAGTCCAGCCCTGGAATTCACCTGGAAAATCTGGGCCAGGGCCTGCCCTCAGTGTGTCAGGAGGAGGAAATCTCAAATTGTGCCTAAAACAGAAGCACGGATTTGGGAATTCTGGAGACTCAGGCAGCTGGAGGATGAGTCTTGCAGCAAAACCAGCTTTTTGCCAGTGGGTTAAACCTGGCAGGGAGCTGGTGCAGCTCCTCCTCCCTGAACACACCTCTGCTTCCCCTGCAGCACAGAACCCCTGGAATGTCACCCACGGGGGGACGTTTTGGGGCTGAAATGCCTGCTCCCAGCTCTGCCAGCCTGCCTGGGTGAAGAAGAGCATCTCAGTCTACTTCCTTTTGCTTTTTGTCTTTTTAATTAAGAAGGAGACAGAATTTACTGTGTTTTCCCTGGTATCTCTAATCACGTTCCAGTCCCTACTATTTCACTGTCTGTGATCTTCCCCTGATTCTGGCCTCAGCTTTGAAGTGATTTAGGGCTTGTTTATCACAAGGCAATCAGACGTGTTCCTTCCCAGACACCCTGGAACTGAATATTCCCTTTGCCAGGGGGGCTCAGACACAAAGCAGAGCTGAGCAGGTCACCAGGCCCTTCCTGAGCCCCAGCCAAGCCCTGCCTGCATCCTGTGCCCTCCCAGCTCGCTCCAGGCAGGAATTTCAATGCAAACACCATGGAGGAACGTGACCTGGAGCATCTTCCAGCAGCTGGGAACAGGCACAGACTCAGGGGCTGCAGCACACTGAATTCCCAGCCCCAAGAATTCAGCCATAAATAATTCAGCCCCAAGAATTCAGCCATAAATCCACATTCCCGAGGGTACCTTGGCCTGGCTTTGGCACCCAGGCTGCAGCCCCAGGAGCTGCCCTGGCACTGGGAGCAGGGCAGAGCCAGCAGGGTGTGCAGGGACACCTTGCAGTTCACATTTCCCCCGGGTCTCTGCTCTCAGTCACCCCCTCAGTGGGGTCCATCCCCGGCTCAGTTCTGGGCCAAACTCTCCCACTGTGCATCATCATCATCATCATCATTATCATCATCACCATCATCATCATCATCCAGCGATTCCCTGGCAGGGAGCACAGCCCAGGGTGCAGAGGGAGGCAGGGGCAGGAGTTCAGCTCTTCCACATCACGGAATTGTCACCATTTCGTGTCATGGGATGGGCTCATGCCATGGATTTGATCCAGGATGGGTTCACCCCACTCCCCATTCCTGTCCCCCAGAGCTGGCCCTGCCATGGGCACAGTCCCTGCCATCCAAGTCCCTCTGCAGGGACTTTGCCACCTTGCTGGAGGATTTTTTTTTCCCTAGCAAACTCGAAGATTTATGCCAAATCAAAGTCACTTTTGTTTTTGACAGGAGCTGTCCCAGGGGAGGGAGGTGTTCAGAGAGAGATGTACATATTTGTTTAGACTGCCACTGACTGCCCATTTCTTCACACGGACGAGCTCCCAGCTCATAACCTGTCTTGTTCAATCAGATTTGCAGCTCCTGGGTTTCCCTCTGAAGCTCTGTGCATTTTCCAGCTGGTGATTTGACAGAGCTCTCTGAACTCATGCTCAGGATTCTCTGTGTTGCTGTTAGCACTTGGAGACGAGGTTACAATTCTGCCTGATGTCAGTTTGGGCTTTTCTTGCCTGAATAAAAAATCAGCTTTGTGGCTGCACTGTTAAATAAATATTAACGTTGGTTGTTATGAAACATTTGATGCAGTACAAGGGCTGAGGTTATGACCTGGTTTTCTCCCAGGTGATGTTTGCAGCCCTTTACATCTGCCCTGCCTGCAGCTCAGGAGGGTTCATGGAGCAGCTGGATAAGGACAGGAAGCAGAAAGAGCTATGAGGACACTTGGATTCTGCGGATTTATTTCTATGTGCAGCATTAAAAGCCCACAATATCAGCCATGGGAAGAAGGAGCTGGGCAGTGCCTGGCTGCTCTGTGCCTCTGTCCTGAGGCCACGGGGACAGGCCAGTGTGGCTCCCTGTCCCTGGGCCCTGTTGTTTGGAACAGCAGGCTGTGGTCAGGAATTGTCACCCTAAATACCCTTAAGATATTTCCCATCCCAAGGCTCCCAGTGAAGAGGTGACACAGCTTCTGTCACCCAGGCTGTGGCACTGACCCAGGGGCTCAGGGAATTCCAGCAGGGAACTCTCTGGAATGGGGTGGGGGTGATGGAGGGGGTGGAGGCCTGAGGGGTGGGAAAGCAGCATTTTCCTGCAGGGTCAGCATTCCAGAGGCACCTCTGCCACCAGCCCTCAGGACAGGAAGGACACACAGGATGGCTCTGTCCCCTCTCAGCCAGGGGCTGATTTCTGATTGACCCCGAGTGCTCTGTGCTCCCCAGAGTGGGGACAACTGAACCCCAATCCCCAGCAGAGCCCATTCCCCTCAGTTCCCATGCCCTGGTTCTGCTGACGGGCAGCACCTCCTGTGTCACCAACTCCCCTGGCACGCGGGGGCTTGGTTAAAACCAGGAAAAATCACTTTTCACAGAGGGCAAGCGATGCCAGAATGATTTTTTCCTTTTCTTTTCCATCCCTTTCCCCAGCTCTGTGCCCCTCCAGCTGTGACCCTTCCCTGAGCCTGGTGCTCAGAGCTCTGGGAGTGCCCTGCAGGCCCTGAGGCTGAAGAGCCCAGAGCTGCAGAGCCAGGGACACCAAACATTCTGCTGGCTCAGGAAGCCAAGGGCCCCTGGCAGGACAGATTCTGGAAAGTCGAGCTGAGCCCAGCCCAGCCCCAGCATTGGGCTCCCTTGTTGGATCTGGGCTGTGTGAGGGCTGGAATTTGTGTGTGTGACTGATGGGTGTGTGCATTGTGTCACCTGGGGGAGGTGACATCCAACAGGATCCTGATTAAACACCGAGCTAACGACCCCCAACCCCCTCACTGTGTCTGGCTCCATTCCCAACACCAGGAAAAGGCATCACAAGGACAGACCTGAGCTGGATCCTGAGCCTGGCCCAGGGCTGCAGCTGAGCTGGGGTGCTGAGCCCATCAGGGCTGATTGCATCCCAGGGAGGCAGAGCTGCTCTGCCTCAAAGTGCTCCTTGCTCTCATCAGCCCTCTCCTCTTTCCCAGCACGGCACCTCGGCTCTGCTCTCCTTCTGAAGGGTTTTGCTCTGCTCCTGAACTCTCCTTAAAGGCATTTCCAGGCCTGTTAATTATTCATGATGCCTTAATTATGCAAGTCCACCGCGATCGCTGTTTCTTTGGTGGAGAAAGTTGTTATTTGTGAGTCAAAAGCTCTTTATGAAGCAGCCAGGCTGGTATCGTCAGAGAGACTTGGGGGAGCAGTTGGAATTATTAAAAGAAGCTTTGATTAAAGACAGGGAGTTAATTTAACAAGAGTAACTGGTTTTATCTCTGTTTTTCCCTAGAACAAAGCACCCCCGTGGATGTGTCAGGCCTCACCTGGAGCAGCAGAACTCACTCAGATGCCCCAGGAGATGGGCAGATCATTCTTTCTTTTGGCTGCTTTTGTCCACAGGCTCAGAAATAAAATTTGGCTGTGAGGGTGAACCTCAGAGTGGCTGCCTTTGATCCTGCCAGGCTCAGGCCAGACAGGCTGAAAACAATTTGTGGTGTCCTGTTTGATCTGAAAATGTCGTTTATTCTGCTGTGTTTGGGAGGGGAGGGGGCATTGGAGCTCCTCATTTTCCCTCAGTCACAGTGGCACTGAGGTGAATCATCCAAGGAGAATTCAGCCTCATGTGAACTCTGGAGATTCTGGTTCCTGCATAAACTGAGGGCTTCAGGGCAGGGTTTGTTCTGTGTTGGCTCCAAAGTGAGTGAACCTTTGGCTCTGAAATGCCATTAAACTGAAATTTCGGTTTGATAGTTCTTGGAGATGGACAGACAGCTTTCTTTCCTAACAGTGGGAAGGAATTTCTTTTTATTATTTTTTTTCTTCCTCTATTATATAAAGAAAATACTCTTTATAAAATAAATGCTGATGATGCCTGGCTGAGGATCCACCTGCAGAAACACCAAACCTGAGCGTGTATCTTGAGAAAACAATGCAACGGAAATAGAAATATTTCTAAATGAAACCATTTCTCCAGCAAGAATTCAGCTGGGCACCTCTGCTTTCCACCCCTTCCTCCTCCCACCCTCCCCAGCCCAATTCTGCCTGGAGAGCAGGGACATTTCAGGGCATTTCCTTTCTGTCCGTGCCTCTCTGCACCTTTCCTTTGCCCTGTCTGACTCTCGTGGCTGCAGGCAAGAACAAACACCAGAATTCTCAAGGACAGACAGGGACAAGGGAGGGAAATCAGTCTGGAAAGCAAGTCAGAAAAAAGCAGATTTTCCTGGGCAGGTTTGAACTCTGCAGCAGAGCCAAGGGTAAAACAGAACAAAACAACCAGATGGACATCAGGGTGGCTTGTGCAAGTCTCTATTTAATTACAGTGCTGCATGAAGACATTGGTTGGTGTCACAAGTACCTGTGATGGGCATTTTATACATTCCTGACTCCCTGGGGAGCCGTGTTTGCACTGGAGATTTTCACCACAAGAGGTAGTGGCTTTATTTTTCCTGTTTTCCTTTTTTTTATTATTTATTTTTAATTATTTCAGCAGGATTGAATAAGCTGGTTAGACCTACTGAAGTTAATTTACTCTTCAGCCAGGAAGTAAAGAGTTCTGTGGAGTGGGAGCAAGCAGGCAAGCAGCAAATACAGTGCAGGCAGAATTCACTGGCTTTTAATTCAAACCTGTTTGGGGGTGCAGAGAGCCCCACCCGGGGCTCCAGCAAGCTGGGAGTCCCAGGGAGGGGAAGCAGGAACAGGAAGACTCAATAAGCAGAACTAAAGCTTCAATTATAAATAATGAACCACAAAAGAGGGGCTCGAGCAAGGCTCTGAAGTTCTTGGGGACAAAGAAAGGAAATCTTCTCGTTTGGGTGTTGTGAAGAACCAGCTCAGCTCCTTTGCCATCAGCAGCTCGTCCTGCCAGCAGTCCTGGGGGAGCAGAGGGGTTTTGTTTGCAGAGTGGGCTCTGGGTTTGCCAGGCTCAGACCTGGGGTCAGCAGCCTCTGAGTCCTGCAGGATTTGGGACGGGCTCTGAGCTCCTCAAACTCTTCCATCCCAGGCACTGCTTCTCCTCGTGCCAGCAGGGACTGTCCTGGCTCCTGGCACGCCCTCATTCCTTGGAAAGCCAGAGGTGAGGATGAGTTTGGTGCTGTCTCCAAAGGGGAAGGCTTGGTTTAGGGCTGCAAAGTGCTTTATTTGCTGTCTGGAAGTGCAGGAGCTTCTCGGGGAAGGAAAACCTGCAGCAGAGATGGGCAGAGCTGGAACTGCCACCTTCCCGAGGGCTCTGGGGACATTCACGTTCCCACAACTCAGCCTGGAGTGTTGGGAAGGAGTGGCTTAAAATGTCCTGGGGACGAAGGATGGGCTGCAGAAAATTCCTCACAGCCAGTTTTGGAGCTCTGGGAAGTCACACCTGGCGATTTTTGGTCCAACACATGAAGGACCCTTTTCCAGCAGCTTTTTTTCCTCCATGACGTTTTGGAAGAGTTTTTCAGGTAGTGGCTCAGGTGGGTTGGGCTGTGAGGCTCTGCTTCTAAATTCAGAAAAAAAAAACCAACCTGGGAGCAAGGTACACAGCACTGGAGATGAGGATTTTCTTTGGGTTAACACCGGACACAAAGTAAAATTACGGCACAAAGTTAGGATATTATCCACATTATCCTGAGGGACATTATTATTATTCCACTTATCCTGAGGGCTCACACCAGGTTTTAGTGCAGAACCAACATCACCTGTGGCAACTTCCACATTTTTTAAAGCTTTTTTTGTGTATACATGTGTAATATTTGCTATTTTGGTTCAACTCCCCACCTGTTAATTCCCTAAATCAAATGGATATTTCTGCCTGTAAATAAATTAGAAAATGAGTTTGTTGCTTTTTTTCCACCCAAAAACCTTCTGCCTTTGCACCACTCTGTGAATATTGGGAGTCTGAGTTGATTCCCATCTGTGAGTGAATTTGTTTGGTTAAAACTGGGGGGAAAGAACAGCTCACGAGTGTGCCTGAGATCTCTGGCGTTGGCGTTCTGATTTTGCAGTTTTTAGCTCTGAAGAGCCAGGTTCAAATGTTACACAAGGCTGTGGGCTGAATGTCAGAGCCCCTGACACCAGCCCGCGCCAGGAGTGCCAGGTTTAGGGCAGAAACCTGGGGATTAAGGTGGGACTGCTGCTGCAATTTTAGGAAACAGCTGGGATTATGTGTTAGAGCTGCTTGGCGTAATCTCTTCCTGAATCAGAGCTGGAACTCATCCCACCAGCAGGAAAGTGCTCTGTGAGCAATACAGGAAATCCAGGGAATTAAGGGAAACCTTGGCACATCTTCACCTCATCTGAAGCAGAAACTGAGTGGATATTGCACGAACTGCATAGAGAAAAAAAGGGATTCTATTGCTCTCCCAATTGTGTTTTTACTCCTTTAGGAACTGCACCCTGGGGGTCTGCCCCTGCTTATGGCTATTGCAACCCTCTGCTGCTCCACATCCTGCAGGAATTTCTGGCCAGACCCATTTCTCTCTTGTTTTATTCGCCTTGCTGCATTTTATTTACAGAGATATTGCAAAAATCTCGTGTGAACTGAGTACAGGTAGCGAGCACAGCGTGGGTTTCACAGCCTGGTGAAATGATGCTCTTATGGGGCTTCAACCCTTGGAATCCATGGAAAAATAAGATAGCAGAGAGTAAGGGATGCTGGAAACATCCAGACTTTTCCAGAGTCCAGCTTGGACACAGGAGCTGGCCCAGGTAGGGGCTTCCTTGGGGTTTTTATTCTGGCTTTTTCCATAATGCACAGTTTTGTCTCCTTGACTGTTGGGTTAAATTAGGCACAAAGTTATTCTGCCCTCTCAGGGGAGAGACAGAGGCAAATCAGACCCGAGGTGCTCCTTGGGGCCCCTGAATTGGGTGAGAAGAGCCAGCCCTGCCTGGCTGGGAGCTCAGGGTGGCTCCCCTGGCACAGTGTCCTGGTGTCTGTACATTCACCACGCCACCACCCTCCCCGGGGTCACCCTGGGCAGAGCCTGGAGATGAGATGCTGGTGGGCAGAAATCGCTGATGGGAGATGAGGGGGTGCTGTTGGGTGCACACCATGCAAGACAAGGTTCCACTCCTCAATTTCCACTCTTTCCATATCTTTTTTCTTTTTTTTTTTTTTTTTGGCTTGGGCTCCAAAATCCATCCTGTTTATTCCTATTTACACCGGTGCTGTGGTTTGGCGTGAGACTGGTGCCCCCTTCTCCCTTCCACCCATGGCTTTTGGGCCCACACTGCCGCAGGCTCTGTGGGTGGCAGAACCTTCTCGACCCGCTCTGAAAGTTCTTGGGTTGGTTTTTGTTTGATTTCTGAAGGCTTCAGCAGTGAAACATGGGGTGAGTCAGCTGGAGGCGAAGGCAAAGCTGTTGCACGGAGCTTGCACAGGCCCTGCGTGGCCCGGCGGGAAGGGTGGCCTTGTCTTTGGTGAGAGTTGTGCCCACGAGCCAGCGCTTGTCCTGCTGGCCCCGTGGCCACTCTGTGTCCAGCCCTCTCCAGGCCGGGTGAGAACCGAGCGAGAACCCCTCAGTCCTTCACTTCTACTTCCAACACAGCTCCAGGGTGGCTCTGAAAAGCGCCCTTGGGGCAGGTCCCGAGCTCATCCAGCGGGGTGAGAGACCCTCCCACCCTGTTCCATCCCCAGCAGGCGCTCGGACACCGAGGGTGCCCAACCCCAGAGCTCCAGCCCCTCCCCGGCTGCCCCGCTGCGAATGGCGTGGCCTCCTCTTCCCCCTCCGTTCCTAAAGAAATGCGGGTGCTGTTGGTGACTTTTAGCAGTGGAGGATCTTCATGAAAGCCTTGCGGAACTCGATGTTGAAGGTGGTGTAGATAATCGGGTTGACAGCGCTGTTGACGTAGCCGAGCCACGTGAAGGCGCTGTACATGGCCGGCGGGATGTTGCAGTCGCAGTGCATGTTCAGGATGTGAGTGATGAAGAAGGGGAGCCAGCAGATGATGAAAACACCTGGGGGGGGGGGAAGAAGGAGAGAGGAGGATTTTGATGGCTGAAAGCTGGGCAGATTCTGTGAGAACAGCGAGGTTCTCTTTGGTAGGAGGGGAAAATATTTCCCGGAGGATTGAGCTTTGTGTGTGCTCAGTGTCCTGGTGTGTGCTCTGCCCAGGTGCTAAAGAGCTCCTCTGCTCGTGTAGTGAGCAGAAACTCTGGATTCTCTGCTTGTTTGATGATCCCAGACACAGCAGAAGCTCTGGATTCTCTGCCCATGTGGTGAGCTCAGACACAGCAGAAACTCTGGATTCTCTGCCCATGTGGTGAGCTCAGACACAGCAGAAACTCTGGATTCTCTGCTCGAGTGGTGAGCTCAGACACAGCAGAAGCTCTGGATTCTCTGCTCACATAATGAGCCCAGACACAGCAGAAGCTCTGCCCTTCAGACGTGCCAGATTTGCTGAGATTCACTGCCTGTTGTTCCAGAAAGCCCTCGAACTCTTTCCCTGTTCTGGGAGCACAGATGCCCACAAGAGGGTCGATTTTGGGCATCTTTAGTGCAGCAGTGCCAGCTCTGCATGGCTGGGGAGGAGGGACCCTGCCCATGGGCAGCCCCTTGCTGTCCTATCTCTAAATTATGAAGGGAAATGAATTCTAAGTGGGTTGGGAAATCAGCCTGCCCTGGACATGGGGACTGAGATTCCTGCAGGGCCCACGGGCAGCCAGGGTGATGCTGGAATGATTTTTGTCTTTTCTTTATATCCCTTTTACACAGTTCTGTGCATCCACAAGTATCAGCAGCACACTTGGAACCCTTCACTCAGTGCTCTGTGAGTGCCCTGCAGGCCCTGAGGCTGAAGAGCCCAGAGCTGCAGAGCCAGGGACACCAAACATTCTGCTGGCTCAGGAAGCCAAGGGCCCCTGGCAGGACAGATTCTGGAAAGTCGAGCTGAGCCCAGCCCAGCCCCAGCATTGGGCTCCCTTGTTGGATCTGGGCTGTGGAAAGTCTAGAACTGGTGTGTGTGACTGACGGGGGTGCATTTGCCACGCTGGCACCTGGGGGAAGTGGATGCATCAAACGGGATCCTGATTCAAATCCTGAGGGGAAGACCCCAACCCCTCTCACCGTGTCTGGTTCATTTTATAACACCAGGAAAAGGCATCAAGGGCACGCTCTCACCGAGCACGATGGCCAGCATCTGGGTGGCTTTCTTCTCCTTCTGCTGGGACAGTTTCCTCCTGATCACGGCCTTGAGCAAGTTCCTCGTCTTGCCGTTGGGCAGGGAGTGGATCTCGAAGACCTTGGCTGTGTGGTGGGAATCTTTGGCATGGCCATTCTTCTCCACCTTCCCAGGGCTGCTCAGGGGTGCCTGCAGGGTAGAGTTGTTGCCCCGATTAGAAGCAACTGGCACAATCAA
Organism: Petroica traversi; assembly: GCA_025920805.1. NCBI lineage: Eukaryota > Metazoa > Chordata > Aves > Passeriformes > Petroicidae > Petroica > Petroica traversi. The sequence continues at coordinate 86,091 of JAHLSL010000122.1, read as the reverse complement.
CTGGTGGTTACTTGGTGCTGTGGGTTTGAGGGCCGTTTTCTCAGGGGGACTGGTACTGGACACCATCTCCATTTCCATCTCTTCTATGTGACTCTCTGCCTCCTGGACAAGAATCAAATGTCCACAACATAATGACAGGTAAATACACAGAGAGGAGCAATGCACATTCCTTACAGAGTGAAGCTGGATGATGCTGGAGAACAGTCAATCCCTCTTCTCCCTCCCTGCGTGGCGCCTGGAGAAGGGGCTGTGGTGTGTTTGGATATTTTGGGCAGATGGGATTGACAGAGCTGCACTGGAGGGTTCTCCTTTTTTTGGCACAAAGAGGCTCAGGAATGGGGGAGATGCTGTCTCCGCTCCCCAGATATTTTTTTCAGGTTTTCGGAATGCAAATAAATAAAAAGTGGAATCAACGAGCAAAACCCAACAAAGCCAATGCAGACCAAGATTTAAATAACAGAGAGGAGAAGGAAGTCAAAGGCACAAAATGTTCAAAAGCCGTGGCTTTTAGAGCTGATCTTTAGGTGAGCTTAATCTGGATTTCGAGCTCCGTGAGCTTAAACCCCCTGCTTCACTCCAAGGAATGGGAAGACTATTTAAATTTTGAGATTGAATGGTAACCTTTGCTCTTAAGTTTATTTTTCTCCCACCCTACATAAATTAACCTCATGTCCTGAGGGAGAAGGGGAAGGCTGAAGGCTCTGGAAAGCTCCCACTTCTCTTTAACACTCACCACTTTGCGCTTATTAACTTGGAAGCTCCCATTGGACTTCACAATAACTGTGCAGAGCTTGACGTCTTCTGGATGAGTGCATTTGTCCTAAGGGGCAAGCACCAGCTCAGAGGTTACACAGGCAGGGAGGGGTTGGGAAGGGGAGCTGGTAAAAGGGAGGCACGTGGGGATAGAAAGGAATTAATCAGGAATTCAGCAGCGTGGCTGAGGTGCTGAGCAGGATGGAGAACTGGGTGGAGATCTGGGTGGAGAACTGGGTGAGAACTGGGTGGAGATCTGGGTGGAGATCTGGGTGGAGATCTGGGTGGAGATCTGAGTGGAGAACTGGGTGGAGATCTGGGTGGAGAACTGGGTGGAGAACTGGGTGGAGATCTGGGTGAGAACTGGGTGGAGAACTGGGTGAGATCTGCTGTGGAGGAGCAGTGATGGAGGCTGTTCCCCCTGTGCTGCCCACCAGAGGAAGGAGACCACGAAGCTCTGCTGCTGTCTGTGTGTCCCTGCCTCGCTGGTGTCTGTGTGTCCCCGCCTCGCTGGTGTCTGTGTGTCCCTGCCTCGCTGGTGTCTGTGTGTCCCTGCCTCGCTGGTGTCTGTGTGTCCCTGCCTCGCTGGTGTCTGTGTGTCCCTGCCTCGCTGGTGTCTGTGTGTCCCTGCCTCACTGGTGTCTGTGTGTCCTCTCCTCGCTGCTGTCTGTGTGTCCCTGCCTCGCTGGTGTCTGTGTGTCCCCTCCTCGCTGGTGTCTGTGTGTCCCCGCCTCGCTGCCTCCTTTGCAGGCAGCTCGGTTTGGAGCCTCTGGGGCTGCTCATCGCCCTGGCTGTTTTGCTGTGCTGCCAGAGCTGAGTTTTCACAAGTGCTTTCACAGCCAGCCCGCCCAGCTGGGCTCCCTCACTCAGCTCCTGCTGGTACAGGCTGGTTCCCTGCGGAGCTGTGTCCCCAGCCCTGCCAGGCACTGCCACCGAGCTCTGGGGACACCCTACAGCACCTAAGGGGGGTTACAGGAGAGCTCAGAGGGGCTTGGAGTGGTAGGGCATGGGGGAACAGCCTTAAGCTGAACGAGGGTGAGTTTAGGTTGGGTATCAGGGAGAAATTCCTCCCTGTGAGGGTGGGCAGGCCCTGGCACAGATTCCCAGAGAAGCTGTGGCTGCCCCTGGATCCCTGGCAGTGTCCAAGGCCAGGCTGGATGGGGCTTGGAGCCACCTGGGTCAGTGGAAGGTGTCCCTGCCCATGGTCCTTATTTAATGTCCCTTCTGACCCAAACCATTCCCTGATCCTGTGGTTGTGCAGGCCTGACTCAGACAGAGGTGCAGCCTCTGTTCTCGGGTACCCCAGCCCTGCCCAGGCAATGCTCTGGGTTAGCTCCTGGTGCAGATCTGCTGCTGGAACACTCCTGAGATCCTGAGGAGCCCTGAGGAGCACCAGCAGTGAGCTGGGAACCCAGAATGTGCAACTGCGACCCCAAACTGACCCCAAACTGACCACAGCATCCACCTTGTCCGGGCGGTGCTTGGCCTGGCCCAGCCGGGGTGGTCTGGCAGGAGGGGCAGGGAGGGGAGGCTGCAGAGCCCGGGGTACCTTGAGGGGAGCCTGGGTGTCCGAGTCCAGCCCGCGGCTGCTGCGCTTGGTGCTGACGCGCTTCCTGCGCCGCCGCAGCACGATGTAGATCTGCACGTACACCAGCAGCGTGACCATGAACGGCACGTAGAACGACACGATGGAGGAGTACACCACGAAGGCAGGGTTGCCAATGATGCACTCCTTCTCATCTGCGAGGGAAAAGCTTTCAGGGTTGTTGTCCCCGCTGAGGGCACCGTGCAGCTCCCCCGGGGCTGCAGGGAGTCACCCCAAAGTCCCTGTACTGCTCCCCTTGTAGCTGAGGGCTGCCAATCCCATGCTGTCTCCAACCCAGTGTTCCCAGGAAACTGCTGGCTGAAGTGCCAGTCCTTTTCTGTCCTCCCTCAGGAAAGGTTTTGTCCCATGGCTCTCCTTTTCGTGTGTTTTAATAGAAAAAGGATTTTGAATTTGTAGTGGACAAACATTAAGGTAACAGAGATTGGTGTTGTGTGAACTTCCACATCACCTCAGTTCTGGTGAGTCTGAAACTGCCCTGGGACAGCCCTGGAATCAGCGTGGAAATAGTGAGGGGTGACAGTGGGAGAGAACACTTCAAATACCTGATCCTGAGGGTATTCCTGCCCACCTGGGGACCCCGGGGGACAGCAGGAGGCAGCTGCAGGCAGCAGGGCCCTCACCTGTGTTGTTGAGGCCAAAGAGGAGCGGGCAGGAGATGGCAAAGGAGAGCACCCAAACCACGGCGATCATGAGGGTGACCCTGCGCTTGGAGCTGTAGCGGGTGTTGTAGAGCATGGGCATGGCCACGGCCGTGTACCTGCAGGGGACACACACAGAGCCCTCCTGTGCCACCCGCCAGGCTGGCACTGCCCCCAGCCCCGGCACAGCCACACAGGGTGGGGCAAAGCACGTCCTGAGTGTCCCAAGGGCTGCAGCCACAGCAGGAGGGGAGAGGCTGGGTCAGCTCAGCTCATCCTCCCTCCTCTCCTCCCCACCAAGGCTGCTGCACCATCCCAGAATGCAAACAGGGACCAAACCCACGGGAGCACAGGGACAGCTCCGCCTGCACTCCCAGGAGCAGCGTCCCTGTGCCTCCTGACAAAGTCCCTGCTCAGAGCTCATCGAGACCCTTTAGGTTGCTCTTCAAAACACTCCCACCATTTCCAGGCCTCTGAGTCCCACACGGGGGTGGCTGGGGCTTCACCCCCTGGGTGTGACACGGGGCCCTCACCTGTCAATGCTGATGGCACAGAGGTTGAGGATGCTGGCAGTGCACATCATGACGTCCAGGGTGACAAAGATATCACAGTGGATGCGACTGAACCGCCACTCCCCCACCACCTGCAGAGAGAGAGCAGGGCAGGTGAGCACCTCCCTGGGCTGGTGACAATTCCCTGGGCTGGTGACGATTCCCTGGGGCTGGTGAGTGATCCCTTGGGTCTGGTGATGATTCCCTGGGCTGGTGACGATTCCCTGGGGATGGTGAGTGATCCCTTGGGTCTGATGATTCCCTGGGGCTGGTGAGTGATCCCTTGGGTCTGGTGATGATTACCTGGGCCTGGGAATTCCTGAGAGGGCTCAGGAGGAGAGTTTGGCAGAAGATGGAGAGGCTGCTGGGTGGTTGGGGCTGTGCTGGTTCTGGGGCAGAGCTCTCCCCCTTCCAGACCTCCACCCAGGCCTGGGGTGGTCCTACCAGCCCCAGCAGCAGCCCTGGGCTCTCATTCCAGTGGCATCAGGGGCACAAGGCTCCTCCAAGGCAGAAGGGAAGCTGAAGGAGCTTAAACAGCTCTCTGAAGCATTTCAGGTCAGAATAAGGATTTTCATTTTAATTCCCAAGCACCTCTAATTGTACTTACAGCTTTTTCCTAGGCAATTTTTCCAATTACACCCAGCAAAGGTCAGCAGCAGACAAGCACGAATTTCCCTTCATTTATTAGTTTAAAAAATCGGGGTAGGCATTCCTCACCTTTATCTTTTTTTTTTCTTTTGGTGAGCAAAATGAGTTTAATTCAGAGTGAAAAGCCTTTAACACCCTACACGATGTGCTAAAGACAAAGAACTAATGATAACACTTCCAGGCACCAGTAGCCTTTTTTCTCTTCACTTCTCTTGCTGTTGAAGCTGAACTTTGCCAATTAAGTTTAATAGCAATTATTCGGACTGCTGTGTTTGACATGTGATGAAAAAAAAGTATATTTCCCTCTAACAAAAATAGAGCCCTACTGCATTTGAAAATAGAATGAATAAGATATCTATTCTTCAGTTATTTCTGCTCTGATATACATAACCATAGGCAGCATAAAGAAGGGAGAATGACTGCATTGAAGCCTGAGTGACAGATGAATACTCAGCGATTAAAAAAGCACTTAAGAGACAGTTACATCAGGAACTTTGAGGAGAATTTGCCCAAAGGCAAAGGTTTCCAGCCACATCCAAACCTCTGCAAAACCAGTTTCCTGAGGGCATGGTCTGGGAGAAGCTTGGAACTGCAGCAGCTCTTTCTCTTGGTGCTTCCCTTTACATAGGAGAAACCCCAAAATTTGGGGGTAAAAACCTGTTTGCACCAAGGCTGGGGGGTTTTAAATGTTTCATTTTGATGTTGAGTTTTAGCCCAAGTTTGTGACACAAAACCTGGAGAAAACTGTCCCAGCTGGTGGATCAAGGCAGCTGAGGTTCCTGACCCAGAGCCCAGAAAGGGACAGAATTTTGCACTACTTGTGGTTTATTCTTCTGCCTTAAAATGAAAACGATCTGAGAGACTCTTCTGGCCGAGCTGAGGGAGCAGGAGCTTCTCCAGCATCAGCCTCGGCTTCAAAGGGCTCCAAAGGGGGTGGAACAGGACAGAAGGACATAAAGGGTCCTGCACTCCCCCCAGCCTGTGGCCACGTTAATGAACTTCAGCACGAGGCTTTTCGGTAATGAACACAATCATTAACGCGGGTGATAATTAGCACGGTGCTCGCTCGCAGCCCGTGTCACATCTGTGGGTTTGTTTTGCTTGGCATCAGGACTGAACAGGCTCATTGATTGTGGCTCCTTCCCCTGCTCCCCTCTCGGTGTTGCCATTCCCTGTCCAAAGTCAGTGCCTGGAATTTAACTGGAAGCTCGGGATGGGTTCGTGCTGAAGGCAGAGGTGTGAAAAGTGATTTTCTCTCCTATATTGTGACATAAAAGCTGTGGATTCCCATCCTGCTCCCACAGTTGCCTTCCTGCAGCCCTTCGGAAACAGGGCCTTGATTGCTATTTTATTTTTTTGATTGCTGGATTCAATGACCCTTGTGGGTCCCTTCCACCTCCACAAATCTGGTGTGGTTTCAGTGTGATACCCGTGGTGGAGTTTTGAACAGTAAATTGGGGTCCTTTCCCTCTTGACCCCACATTTCTGGTGCAATTGGGCTGTCATTTATTCCTCTGAGCAGCAGTGGGGTTTCAAGCCACCTGCCCTCACATCCATCTCCTGGGGGGAAAAATGGCAATTTTGGGAAAGAAAAAAACCTACAATTTCAGGAACAGGAAAAAACTACAATTTCAGGAATGAAAAAACCCCTCAACTCAGGGGAATGAAAAAAACCTGTATATAGGGAATGAATCCTGGGGAAACTCAGGAGGCCTTGCAGGAGCTGCTGAACCCTCCCCATCCTCAGAATTCCGAGCCCTTATGTAATAAATCCATATTATAATATTGGCTTTTCACAAGTGTCAGAATGGATATCATGTATATAATGTTAATTTTTATAGAAGTGGCTTTTGTTATAAAAACATAACAATCACCAAATGCTTTTTTCTTTGGTCTAACTTAGATAGAGTTGAGAAATAACCAACCCAGCTGAGTTAAACTGTGCCTGACTCACAATAAAGCCCTGCTCAGCTGGATAAACCCGGGTGTGACAGCAGCGGGCACAGGACAGCTCTGCCACCACCAACATCTGCTGGCAGTGATGGACAAAGGAGATCCTGAGCTCTCCAAAGAGCCTGAGCTGCTCTGGAAAGGCAGAGCCAAGGAGGAGCCACTGACGAGTTCTGGGACATGGAAATGGTTTGGGGAAAGTTGGGATGTGCACAATTGTCTGGGAATGTGCAATGGGCTGTGCAATGAGAAATGGAAATAAAGAAAGTCTCTCACCATAGCAGGGTGTCCTGGTTTAGGGCAAATTTTAGGAGGAAACCTCTGGGGGGTCTCCTCTAAAAAAGCTGATTCCAACCACCCCTCCCCTAAACAGGTTCGGGAAAAATATCCAGCATAAGCAGGAGGGATGATTGAGGATAGAAAAATCATCCTGGGCCAACCCAGGACAGCGGGGTGCTCTGCTCAGTGCCAAGGGCACCCAGCATCCATTGTCACCTTCTGCTCAATTTGTCTTTTATCAAACCTTTTATTGCCTTTTATCAAACCTTCCCACTGTAACAGGAATGGGAATTCGCCCCTTACCTCCAGGTACACCACCCAGGGCATGCAGAGCGTGGCCACCAGCAGGTCGGCCACGGCCAGGCTGACGATCAGGTAGTTGGTGGTGGTCTGCAGGGCCCTCTCCCGGGACACGGCCATGCACACCAGGACGTTGCCGAAGACGATGACGAAGATGAGGAGGGTGAGCAGCACAGCGTAGTAATTGTAGTGCGGCCTCGGCGCCGCCTCCGACGCGTTCAGGGCCCGGCTCCAGTTCCTGTCCCCGTCGAACCACGAGAGGTTGAGGGGATCCATGGGGGTTCCAGTGCCAGCTGCCAGCCCCACCCTGAGCAGGGGTGCCAGGAAAAGCCGTCAGGTTGGCGTGGGAAATAAAAAAAGTACATATAAATAGGTAAATAAATAAATAAATAGATAAATAGATAGATAGATAGATAGATAGATAGATAAATAGATAGAGAGATAGATAGATAAATAAATAAATATTAAAATTAAAAATTAATAATAAAAATAGAAAATAGAAATAAAAATAAAATATAAAATATAAAAATATAAAATAAAAGATAAAAAATAATAATAGAAACCATAAAAATATAGAAATATAAAAAATAGAAAATAAAAAATAGAGAAAATATAAAATTAAAAAATAAAAAAATAAAATATAAAGAAGAAAATAAAAAATACAAAAATAAAAAATAGAAAAAATTAAAAATGAAAAAACAAAAAAACAAAAAAAATAGAAAATAAAAAAAACCTAAAGATTGAGTCATTAATTTTGTGCTGCCTCACTAGTGGGGTTCCCCAGAGCCTGCTCTCCCTGCCCTGGCTGAAATGCTTGGCTGCAAATGGCATGCAGAGCTGGTCCAGGCAGGGATTGCAGAGGTTGGTTTTTATTTCCAGCTCACCCCCAGATTTCTGTGTCACTTGCCCTGTGTCACAGAGTGCCTGGGATTTTTTGTCCCCTGACATTCCCTGCTCCCAGTTAGGAGTGCACAGTTCAGGGCAGAAGTGTCACGACCCCCTTTGTTTATTTTCCATGTCCTTCGTGGGGCTTTGGGCTGTATTCCTTTTTTTTTTATTATTTCCTTTCCTTATTTTTCTTTTTTTCCTCCAGCAGAGAAATAAATAAATTTTAAAACCCAGGACCTGAATAGTGACAATAATGGAAGCTGACAGCAGCAGCTTTGCAGCCAGGGCTGGGCTGTGCTGCCATTGTCCCAGTGAGGTGACACTGAAGGGAGACACGGTGGGGACAGCAATGCTGCCACCCCGCAGCCCTCAGCAGCTCCTGGCACTGGGACCGTGGTTCTCCTGGTTTTCCTTGAAAAAATTGTCACCACAGCAAACCCCCACCATTCCCTGGCCCATGGCCACATCTAAAAAATCACAGAATTCTTGTGGAGTTCCCTGGAACTTGTGGGGGTTTGGTGTTTGTTTTATCTGTTCTGAGTGGCTTTTGGGGTGTTTCCATCTCTCTGTGCTGTCACAATATCCTAAATAAATTCTGCTGCTGGGACAGAGCTTTGTGTGTCATTAACTTGAAATTCAGGCAGCAAAAAACTCCCCTGTGCTGAGGGAGGTGAACAAACAAAGCTGAAAAGGATGTGGAAGGTGGAGGGGAGCTCTGGGTGCTGCTGTTTTGGGGTCTCTCTCTCCAGGTGTTGCTGTTTCGGGGTCTCTCTCTCCAGGTGTTGCTGTTTTGGGGTCTCTCTCTCTGGGTGTTGCTGTTTTGGGGTCTCTCTCTCTGGTTGCTGCTGTTTTGGGGTCTCTCTCTGGTGCCAGGATATGAAAAATGAATCCCAGTGAGACTTGCAGGGTGTTTGGCCACTGGGAAAGGCTTTTCCTGCCTGTTGGGGAGGATATTTCAGGTGGTTCAGCAGAGCTGCCAGGGCAGGGCTGTAATGATGGAAATTCCCACATCACACCCTGGAGAAGGGATTTCCACACGGCAGAAGCAATTTGGGCTGGAATTTGAGAACCCCCTCAGTTTATAAATCATTCCTGACCTTTCCATAGCCCAGCCAGGGGTGCAGGTAGAGCTGGAAATGCCAAATGCTGAGAGCTCCCGAGCCTTTCAGAGAGGCCTCCAGTGGTGCCAGGGGAGGTTTCTTTGGGTTTATTGGGGGGAAAAAATCCATGGAGAGGCTTGACAAGCACTGGGACAGGCTGGTGGAGTCACCATCCCTGGAAGTCTCAGAATCACCTGGGGATGGGATTTCCTGCTGGTGCTGGGCTGAGTGGGCTTTTCCACCTAAACAATCCTGGGTTCTGTGGCCTCATTCCCTGCTCAGCCCTTCCCAGGATCAAACATTCCGCGTTTCCCAAGCTCATCCCCACAAAGGCTGGGGAAACTGGCCGTGCTCTCACACCCCAAAGCAGGGCCACTTAATTCCCCTGCTGAAAGACAAAGTGACTTCGATTTATTAAACCACGTAAAGCGATCAAAATAGCAAAACATTTGCAAATATCAAATTCACCTGGGAACAATGGTTTCTTTATGTTTCACTGAGCTTTTGTGTGCTTTTCTCATTCAGAGAACAATTTGGATAATAATCCTTGGAAATTTGTTGCATATGGGTCCTTAATAGCTGATAATTCAAAAAGTGTCTGTCTGACAGTGCTATCAGCAGCACTTGATAGCTCTACAAATGTCTTCTTAGGAGCTGTCAAAGTGTCAGAAATTAATTAAATGTTAGCTTCTGTGACTCAGAGTGAAGGGGAAAAATCAATGCTAAATACAGCAACAGTTTTTTCTCTTCTCCTGTTGCCCTTTCATAATGCAAAACTATCTCGGGGAGGCAGAGCCATGCAGAAAATGCAGGGTAGGACAGGGAAAAAAAGAAAAAAGCAGGGACATGGAGAAGTGTGAGGTGTAAAAGGGATGGAATGGTTTGGGATGGGCAGGATCAGCCCCTTGGGCCTGATCTGGATTTTTCTGAGCTCTGATTGCAGGAATAAAATTGGCTTTGCAAAAGAGAGGCCACAGGCGGGAGATGGGCACAGCAATTCCAGCCTTTTCCAGGTTTATAGCTCATCTGGGTGTCCATTCATCAGGAATTTACTCAGTGGTGCTCAGGAAGGGTGTACAAATCCCTGCATAAAGCAATCGGGATTTCATTTTTTTTCTTTAAATAGAGCTGTTTTTACAGCAATATTTTTTGTCTTTCTATGCATCATGAGGAAAGTGAAAAGGTCGTGTTTGAAGGCTGTACAAATGATTTGGTGTTTCTATTTAAAAAAAAATTAATATGGGAAATGAAAGAGAAGAAAAACTCCAAATATTTTGCATGAAAAAGGGAAACTTAAACACCAAAGCCTAAAAATTAAAGCTGTGTGATCACCCAACTAAAGGCTGGATCCAGCACACATCCTCGTGGTACAAAATACAATTACACAGACAACTCTGTTAACTCCCAACTTTGGAGAGTTTGGCTTTTCAATCCTAAGAACAGCCTTCTTTTCTCCAGGCCCAGGCCTGGCATCATTTGGAAGCATTTTTGGAGGCCATTAAGGTGTTTGTGAGTCTCTCAGTCCTGCTTGGAGGAGCAATTTGGATTTTAGTGCTGACAGTTCCTCACAGAGAAGAAAGAAGCACTTAAAGAGCCGGCTGGAGAAGGGAGGGCTTTTCCCTGAGCCCAAAAGCTGCATTTTCCTGGGGAAAAGGGAGAGGGAAGGGACCAAAAGCACAGGGAAAAGGCACAAACGGCACCCGGCTCCAGCTCTGTTCAGGTTCCTGTCCGGAGGAACAGCAGAGTCTTGGTTTGAGGGAGAAAGAGCCCAAAGTGGAGCAAATTCCCTGTGAATTAACGGCAGCAAAGCCACTCTAATTCCCACCCAGAGCCCCCCAGCTTTCCAGCGTGGCTGAGCTAATCCAGATATGGATTTGCTGCAGGGTCAAGGGCAGGACAGGGCTGCAAGGTTGCAGCCTCGTGTTTGATGGCAGCGGTGCAGCAGCAGCAGCACTGCATCCTGCAGAGCATCCCTGTGCTCATCCCTGGGCTCATCCCTGGGCTCATCCCTCACATTCCCTCCCTGGGCTCATCCCTGGGCTCATCCCTCACATTCCCTCCCTGGGGCCCTGCTCAGCTAAACCTGGCTGGCACAGTTTTCCAGCTAAACCTGGCTGGCAGAAGTTTCCCAGCTAAACCTGGCTGGCAGAAGTTTCCCAGCTAAACCTGGCTGGCACATTTTTCCAGCAGCTGCAGGGAATGTGCTGCTTGCATGGAATTCACAGGAGAGGCTACGAGGGCAGAGCCAGAGCTTTGCCCTTCTCAGCTCCCTGAGCGTTTCCAGAGAGAAAACTGGGAAATGTTTCTTGGCTGTGCCAGTTTTTCTCCCCGTGATGGATCTCTAATCACACTGGTGGCAAACACACGAGTGACAAACGTGGCAAAGGTGGGTTGTTCACAGCCCAACAAAACCTTCGTGACTCTGGCAGGGTCTGAAACCCTTTTTTCTCTCAGGAGCAGCAAAGGTGTGACCCTCCTTTGGTTTTCACTCTGCTTGCAAACACTGCCAGGCACGAAACCCTCGTGGGGCTGATCCTCGGGAGTGTCAGGCTCTGTCCCTCGTGTCCTGCCTGCTGAAGCTTTGCCAAAACTCCAGCCAGCCTTTGCTTCTGCATGGAATTCCCTGAGCTTTTGCCTCAGACAAAATGAAATCTGGGCTTCAGGGTGGGCTTTCAGCAGCCAAGCTTTCCTCGGGACTGCAGACACGATGCTGGGGCTTAACTTGGTGTGCAGCCAACAGGCAAGAGCAGCCAAAGCCACCAGCGACAATGTCCCCGTGGGAGGTGTCCCACAGCATCCTCCACCTGCTGTTCCCAAGGTGTTTGCCTGCAGAATTTGCCAGATTGGTGTTTCCTGCTAATTGCTGCTGCCCAGAGGAGCCATCAGGCTCCTGAGGCTGCTCCCAGACAGATCCTCCCAAAGGTTTTGCATAGGAATCAATGTCTAAGTGGAATTTGCTCAGAACGCTGGGCTCCTGGCTATTGTCGCTTTCCTGTGAAATTTCGGAATCAATGGGCCATGGAAAAGCTGTCAAACTGACATCCTTCCCGTCCTCGAGATGTTTGCTGGGCTCTGCTGAGGGTGCAACAAAGACATTCCAATCAAGGCAAATAGTATCATTTTTTTGGAGTAGAGAGGAAGTGGAAGAGAAAGAAAATGGGAGAATGCGTTTGAGGAGCTGCTTTGTTTCCCTGTTCAGGGGTCTTGTGCGGGCAGCAGCTTCTGGGGTAATTTCACTATTTTATTTTTGCATGAAAGCCCAGAATTGCTGTGGATTCCTGGCTGTGGTTCCCTGGAGAGCAAGGAAGGTGTGGAACAGCTGGCACAGAGTGAGAACCCTCTCCCATTTATTTCTGCCCAGGGAAAGTGTCTGCAGGCACTGAGAAGGAGGAGGAGAGGGCAGGAATGAGGAAAATACTGTAAATCCTGCCTTGACCTGAGAGCGCCGCTGATGCTGCTGAAAAACCCCATCACTGCCCCGGGCTCCTGCGGGAGCAGCTGCCACAGAAATCACCCAGCTCAGCCCTGGTGGCTTTAAATAAACGCGACTCCCCCAGGCACTGAGTCGGCGATGCAAATGCAGCGGGAGGTGACAGCAGTGACTGCGGGCCCGGCAGGAATTGCACCTGAGCGGTTCTGAGCACGGGCCGAGGCTCCGAGCAGGCTCAGCCCTGATTTCCACACTCCCCCTGCCCTCTCTGGGCTCCAGGACCCAGCAAGGTGCAGGGGCAGGAGGTTTGGACAGCTCTGCACCCACAGGGGCACAGGTAGAGGCAAAATCCCGGCCAGTTTGGGTTTTTAGGGGGCTGAATTCTAATTTCAGCACTGAAAGCTTCATATCCATCAAACCAACAATTCTGCCACCAGCCCCTTCCAAAAGCCCCTTGAAAAATCTCCATTTCTATCAAACCAACAATTCTGCCATCAGCCCTTTCCAAAAAAACCCCTTGGAAATCTTCATTTCTATCAAACCAACAGTTCTGCCATCAGCCCTTTCCAAAAACCGCTTGAAAATCTTCTTTCTCTGCCTTTCCCCCACTCCCCAGATCTTCACTGCCCGAGATATCAAAGGCGCATTAATTCCACTATTGCTCACCTCTGATTCAGAAACACTCTGGGTTTGCATTAATGTCTAATTGGATCCTTTAGCTGGGAAGTGTTCACACGTCCCCCTGAGCACCTAATCCCAGTTTTTCAGCAGAGCTCAGAGCTCTGTGGATGGAACCCCTCGCTGCCAGCACGGCCTCTGAGTCACTCCCCGAGCTCTTGGTGCTGATCCCACAACATTTGCTGCTCCCAGCACTTCCCTGCCCCAGGATCTCACAGCTCAGAGCTCCCTGCCCCAATTCCAGGCTGGGATTCACCCCCTCCCAAGCAGCGGGGACCCTCGGGAGCCTCCTCTGGGATGCAGGGAAGGTTTCCTGGCAGGATGGTCCCAGTGCCTCGTAATTCTTGAATTTCCAGGCTGAGCCCTGGTTTTAGGGGGGATTTCTCAGTTCTCCATTTGTGGAGTTGCTCCTTCAGTCATCCCTCTTTCCCTAAGGAATTTTTGCCTGAGTTTGGGTTACAGGAGGGAAAGGGAAGAAGTTTTTTCCCCGGAGCATTTTTCCTTCATCCCTGTGACGGTGCAGACCCTTCCCCAGGACTGCGCTCCTGCCCTCCCTGCTGCAATCCAGAGCACACATCAGGCTGGAGCCTCTGGAGAAGGATGTTCTAAAGCTGAATCTCTCTGGGATTTCACTGCCTGCTGCTTTTAGGCCCTCTGAAAATCTCATCCTCCCAGGTTTTTTTGCCAAGTCCTCACGGAGGGGAAGAATTCAGTGATATCTTCCCTAGAGGGGGAGGAATGGTCCTGTAACGTCCTTTAACCTGTCCTTCTGCTCATAAAAGCAGGTTCCATTTTTAAAGGAACCTTTAAAATTAAAGATCAAGGCCTTGTCTTTATTCAAGATCTGCAACAAAATGTGGTTTTATCAGAAATTCTCCAGTTTAGCATTTTCTCATTCCAACACATTGAACAGTCAAACCCAGTAACTCCAGCAAGGAGAGGTTGTTTGTTTGGGGTTTTTTTTTGCCACAAATCATCATTTTAGGGCCTGTTTGGGGTGTAAATATTTCCCTCCAGCAACAATCTCCTCCCAGAAAAGCCCAGCACTGGAATTCGGGAGAGGTTTGACCCCTGCCTGGCAGGATGCTGGAACAGAGCCTTGGGTTCCTCTTGTTCTTTCAGAGTCTGTGGGTACAGGGCAAGCTTTGATCTCTGCAACGTTTGGCAGATGAATTTTGCAAGCTGGAGCAGCTCCAGCCACAGCCCACTTGAGCACTTCTCAGCTGGCTGGAGAGGACGGGCAGAAAAGGGGTTTTTAAAAACCATTCCTGACTCTGTGGATGAGCACAACCAGAAATATTGGGCACATCCTGATATTCAGTGGCAAAAAGGGAAGGATTTATTCCTTCCCTGGCTCTCACATAGAGATGGGCTCTGTCAGAGGCAGCTCTTCAGCCTGGAAGATATTGGTTCTTATTAAATATTGCATTACTATAGACCCAACATCCTGTTCTCTACAAAAGCCCTTTTTTTTTTCTCCTCATAATTCCTTTATCTGTATCCTAATGCCAAATCTCTCTGACGAGATCCGAGCCTCTGACTAATCTAATAAATTCCCAGCTTCATGAATGCTGGTGATCTGTATTCCTTTAGAACCTGTGCTGTGTTTGAGATCATCCACCAATGTCTGCAAATAACCCTTCATCAGTCACAGAGCCAATTGTGTTATTTTTGAGGAATTGGAAAGGTTGAATCTCTTCAATTCCCATCCCCCTTAGTTATGTACAGAAGTGGCTGAAATTTGAACAAAATATTTACTTTTAAGTGCTGGATAAAGCGTGGCAAATATTTAAGGAATTTTTTATTATTATTATTTGGTTTCGTCTGTCTAATGTTCACATTTTGGTGCTTGGCATTTGAAGTGTAAAACGATTTAATTGCAGAAGCAGGTTGTGTTAATTCCTTGGCTGAACAAACCCTTTTTGCTTCCCCTCCAGCCAGGCTTCCCACGTTTATGCAGCACCTGGCACAGGGATACTTCAGCTCTCCAGTCCTTCAGCCACACTTTATTAAAAGTAAATAATAATAATTCAGATTGAACCCATCAAATATTTGCCCTCCACTTATGTCACCGAGCGCTCGTTGAACATCTGCTCTTTCATTTGCCTCTCCTTCCACTGAGCTTGTTTGCAAAAATGTTTGCCAAAAGCAGCGAGTTCCAGAGGAGAGTCCCATTTCCCCCTTTCCCTTCCCCCTCTTTTCCTCAGGTTTGTGGGAGTTTGCCCCAACCCATCCATGACCAATCTTTGTCCCTTTTGGCAGCTTTGATGAGGATTTGTCAATCAGCCCTCAAGTGCCACTTCCCCGCCTTTAAAACTCCAAGGAAACCCTTCAGGACTTCTTGTCCTGTCCCTCGTGGTGAAGGAGCAGGGGGGAAAATGAGGAGGCTCCAAGTATTCCTCGATGCAGTGCTCAGATTTCAAACCCTAATGATCTTTAATCGTTTCATCCCTGCAATAAATCAGCTCAGCTGCTCAAATCCCGACTCCCAGCACCCACCCTGTGTTTGCAGGCAAAAGGAGAGGAGGAGAATCTGCCTGTGGTTCTGGATTTGTCCTTTTCCAGCTGCTGCCCCAGAGTGGGTGCTGAGCCCTGCAGGAATTGTGCTGGATCAGCAGCTCTGGAACAGCATCTGTTCTCCTGGAGAGTCCTGCGGCTGCTGCTCTGCCCCAGGGGCTCCCCATGCCAAGTGTCTGCCTGACCTCCTTGCTCTGACCTTCCTGAGAGGCTTCCAGATGCACAGAACGCTTCATTACCTCTGATTTCTGCAATATTTCATTCCTTTCCACCCTGGCGCTGCTGCATCATCGTGTCCCCTCCGTGTTCAGCTCACCCACCCACAGAGCCACAAATTCTTATTTGCTGCTCCTTGTTTTGCCACAAAAGCTCATGTTCTTGGAAGAGTTATTGCTCCCAGGCACGGTGTTCAGTTTTCCTGCTTTCCCTGGGGAAGATGCTCAGCTATTGGCTCTGTGGGGGTTTTTTTGTGAATTTTGGGGCATAATTTTCCCTCCCTGGCCTTTGGAATTGTTTGCCTGGTCAATAAAACTTCCCAGGAGCAGAGAGGTCTCACAAAACAATTTAAATTCCCTCATGTTTAGTGAATTCTGGTAGTGGGAGGATTTTGCTTCCATCATGTATGGTACCACCTGTTTTCCAGGTGAAATCGTGGCTATTTTCTGGGTGTAATCACGGCTATTTTCAAGGTGAAATCATGGCTGTTTTCTAGGTGTAATCACGGCTATTTTCAAGGTGAAATC
>JAHLSL010000117.1:7461896-7634464 GCA_025920805.1 Petroica traversi | reverse complement strand
TGGGGGCTCGGACTTTGCCCCGCGGCCGTGAGCGCTGCCCGCAGGAGCGCGTCCCTGTGACACGGAGCGTGTCGGCTCTCCAGGCAGCCTTGGCTAATGGCATGCCGTGTTCCCGTCCTGATTTTTTTGTCAGGTTACCAAAGTCTAACCGCGTACAGTTGTGCTTTAATTTATTTTTTTTTTTAATTAAATGAAATAAACTTAAGCTGGGACGAAGTGATAGTTTTCTGGCTTCTAGTTTCTCTGTTATTAAATAACAGAAAAATAGTAACAATAACGTTGGTGGTACCAGAATCGGATGAAGTTTGCAGTTCTACCCACTATGAACGTACCAAGTGTGTTCTGGGCTGGAGTGTACCCAACTGATTGTGAATTAGTCCATGGTGGTGATGGACTTGATTATAACTTAGTGCATGGATGAAGTAAAAAATACTAATTGTGCAGTCAAAGTAGATATTTTAGACTTAAGTAGCCATGCATTCTGGAATTGAAACTAATTGGAACAGGATCTGTTAATTTGCATTTTTGCAAAAATTAATTTGCTCTCTACTAAGTGCCCTCTTCTGTCACTTCCAAGTATAAAGGAAATCTTTTTGGAATATGACACAAGAATTAATTTCTGTTCTATGGAATGATCTCTCGGTTGGTTGCTTATTAATGTTGTAAGTCCAGGCCAACATTGGGACCAGCTATTGAGCTTAACTAAAGAGTGTAAATCTTATTGAGAGTGAGTGGGTCTATTTGTTTATTCAAAGTTATTTATGGAAGATACATATGACAGTCTAAATCACAATAAATTCAAGCATCATGAGAATCAAGGTTTTACACAGAGGATATAGTCAGAGCTTGGAGAGTGATTTTTCATTCAGTCATCAAGTTACTAGTATAAATAAAAGCAGAAATATGAAAGAAAATGTGAGTTTGCATTTTAGAAAATTTAGGCTGTTAAGTCAGAATTCTAACAAAGTCTAACTTTGGGTATGTGCCTGCTTAGGAAGCTAGTGATGAAAGGAAAAGACCCAGGAGATGTTTCTAGTTAATGCTGATCAATTCTGATCTCTTGTGTTTGTTATGATGAGGTTTTGTTTCTCTCTGTTCCTGCAATAGATAGGACTCCCTTATTCAGGATTCACGTACTAGAACTGCTGTTTCTCTGATGGCAATCGGCTTTCTACTGCAGTTATTTCAGCAAATTAGTGTCACGCTGCAATAAAAATCTAGCTCAAATATAATTTTTTTTTGGTGAACATCTGTGTTTTTCTATTCTGGAGAGGCTAACAGGTCTATTCTTTTCCTCAATTTTCAAAAGCAAACTTCTGATCTCTCTTCTTTCTTGAATTTCTTCATCATTATGGGCATCTGTTATTTACTGGCATTAAAAAAATATAAATCACAATTCTCTGTTTGTCTTCAGAGCAGCAGTTGTGCACTTCTATTCTGTTCCAGGGATGGAAGAGTCCTAATCCCTAAATGGAGTGTTAGATGATGCCATAATGTGATATGATAATTAGTAAGGGTTTATCAGTTTTAGTTATGCATAAATACATATTTACAGACTAATCTTAATATTTTATGGGCTTTTTTTGAGAAATAGCTTTATGGATTCCTACAACTTGGCTGCAGGTAGAGAACCTGTTGGCTCTGAACTGTTGCTATTGTTCTGGTAATGTATCTGTGAGTTGCCCTAAATATTGGATCAGGATGAGAATAGGTGAGATATTAAAGTGCAGATCTAAAAGGAGTGGAAATAATAGAGGAAGGTGGACCTTTTGAAACTGAAATTACATATTTTTAATTTTTGGGGAGCTTCAGTAAAGCTTTTATATATTTTTGGTAAAAAGAGTAGTGTTTTTATGGAGCAAATGGTGCACCCAACTTGATATGAATGAAGTTGTAGTGGAGGGTCTGTGGGGTTTACCTGGCACAACTGTTTTCCAGTGTCTGGAAATCATGGGAGCATGGAACACTGAAGAGAAGTAGCAGCCTGAGATTTTTCCTAAAGGTTTTGAAAGTGCAGAACACATGACCATTCCTAGATATGAATGTTTTCAACATGCTGCTTGGTCTGCATATTGTATTAAAGTATAAAACCTATTAAATGAAAATCTCCCTGGAGTAACTGATAATAATGGAGGAAAATTTCTTTAAGATGAACAATGGGATGCACGTCTCCTCATTGAGAGCAGTACAATTGATGAAAATATTTTAGCAGAAGCCTTGAATTTCCAATGCTGCTTCAGTTCTCTAGCTTTTTTTATCTCTCTCTTGATACACATCTCCTTCTTCCCATCTGTAGGAAGGAGAGTTATGAGGGAGCCTGAAGTGTGGTTCAGGTCTAACGGAGGGCATGTGGAGCAGGTGATACAGGCAAGCACTGCTGCATGATATGGGAGATGCACCACAGTGCCCTGCAGTCTTCGAATGAATGTGGTCTGTTTGATTCCCACTCCCTCACTCCCCAATATGTTTTACACCTTTCTCATGCCTGGACAAGTGCCAGAAAGATATTGCCACAAGTTGGTATGTGTCATTTTACTGGTGTTGCTGGCCAGGTGCTTTTGTTTTGTGTGTGATACGAGACCACATTCCAAATAGTAACTGAGTTGCCATCCACACTAGGTGATGAAGTCTTTGCGTCCCTAGCCTACAATTAAAGACTGAGTGAGAAGAAGATGCTACCAAAGAAATAACTGGCCAACCTGTGATCTAGACTGTGAGAATACTTTCTTTGTCTATGATGTTTGTTGCTGTTACTGTTTTTTTTCTTGGACCTGGTCAGATTGGAAAAAGTGAGGGAAAGGAAGAAAACATTGTGGTTTCAGAATAATTGTCTTGCAACTGCAGCTGGCATTGAAAGAGTATTTCCTTGGCTCATATAGTCTCTCTAAGTTTTGTAATAGGGACATTCTTTGTGTGTGTGTGGTGCAACTGGATAGATCTGTACAGATCAAAACACTCTTGTGAATTCTACTATGCTTCCCATTGGTCTGCTACCCTTACTTTTAGTTTGTGTCATTCTGATGTTACTTACTTTTTTATATCTTTCTTCAGATTAGTCTATAAAAGCAGTTTGAGTGTTTGTGGCAGGCACATATAAAGTATTGCTATAAAGTAACTTTATTGTAGAATTGCTAGGGAGCTAGAATAGGTTCTGAAATGTCATATGTAAGGTTTTCCAACTTTGAAAGACTTTATTAATGTAGTATACTCCTAATAATTAACTTGTTCAGAAAGCTTTATTATAATATATAAGGGAGGGAGATGAGGGAGGGTGATGAGTGTCATAAAAACATTATGTTTGGTTTCTTTTAAGATCTAAGTCACTGTTTTTTGTTTCCTGTCAGGTGCTAGTAATGTAAAGCCATTGGATGGTGTGAAAATTCTTGATTTAACAAGGTTTGTGTTTTGTCTGTCATTTGTAACAGTGTGTCTAAATGCAAATATTCTGATTAGAAAACCTAAGAAAATGATATTTTTTTTCATATTAAAGGGTTCTTGCAGGACCATTTGCCACAATGAATTTGGGAGATCTAGGGGCTGAAGTTATCAAAGTGGAAAGACCAGGTAAGATTTTTATTTGTTTATTTTAGATATAATAAGAACTGGATATTAAGTGTGTGTATATATATATATATATATATATATACACGTATGTATGTGTATATAAATATATATACATGTAATGTAAGGACATTGGGTAATTAGCTTCTAATTTAATCTTGTGTATTTTTAGCTTAACACAATGGTTTTCTTCCGCTCAGCATATGCACTTCTTATCCAAAGAGTTGCTAAGGATTCGGTAATGGTAAAAAAATGCTTCATTCTTCTGGTATAGCTATACTTTTTAGTTTGTAAGACCATATAATAAGAATAACAAATTGCATGGCATTTGGATCTTTTTTAGAAATAGTCCCCTCACTTGGCTCTGAGTTTTGTGCATCATTACGCATTTGAGGTGTGTAATTGTGCCCATAGCAGCTGCACATTATGTAATGTATTTTTTCCTTTGAGTTTCCATATTTTAAGTTTCTCTCTTTTGGTATTACTGGTTTTGAAACTAGTTGGTGAAAATAATGGAGATACTAAACAGTATTACACTGTTTATGCTATAGTTTATAGCATAAATTGAGATGCTAAATATATACATTCTCTATATATTATTTGTAATGAGAAATACTGAATGATTGAACATTTAATGAAACACTGAATGTCTGACAGTGGTTTTGTCCCATCAATCTATAGGTCAATCTTATTTACTGACCATTGTTACAAAGGTTTTCACTTTTGTGACCAGGCAAAGGTACATCAATTTTATAATATCATGTTAGACCAGTACTGGTAGTATTCCAAACATCTAGGTAGTAGGAATGCAGCAATGCCAGCAATTACATATGAAGTAATGATTTTGGACCTATGCATTGTTTGTGATTGGAGGAGAAGGGCCACTTCAGAATCCTAAATTTCAGACTTTTTAGACTGTGAGTAATCCTCTTTTTCTGTGAGAGGATATCTACTTTCACAGGAGTATTAATTAAAAAAGAACAGCAGCCTCACTAGTGTTCTACATGGAAAGTATTACTGACATGTTTTGCTTTGTATCACTACAGTGTTCACACAGGGAAGAGATTGCCCCTGCCCCCCCTAAGCATCCTGCTTGAACCAAAATAGTCTTGGAGATATTAAACAGTGCAAATGTTGATAAGCAATTTATATGTTTGCATAACTTCTGCCACTGTCGATATTAAATAGCTGTATACTTTTATGTTACTGTAGTGTATAGTGTAATTATGATGGTGGCTATGTAATATGACACCTAAGATTCTTCAACTTGTTTCTGTATCTATGCCAGTATCAGTCTTCTCTGCTGCCTCACTAAGGAAAGTTTTTAATTTTGTGAAGTTAAGAAGTAGATGAAGTCTAGATATTGAAATAGATATAGGAATGCACATGCTCACTAACACTCAGGACTGTGATTATATCTGAATTTATCTTTAATTCTATTTAAAATAGATTGCTAGTCTTCAGATGCTCAAGAAAGGTTAATAATTGGTAATTTGGCATAAATGATACAATATATCAGTCTGCAGCACATTTAAGGCAAGCTTTCTAGAAGAGCTGGAGGTGAGGCACTGCACCAGCTATAGCAAATGCTTCTTTTTTGTTGGGGTTGTGCAGCATGCAACTTAATCAGTTGTTGTCTGTCAGTGGTATCCTGATGTTGTGTTTGGAGTGTTTCAGGAATAGCTTGCTGACCAGATGAACTGTATGACTTGTTACAGGCAAGATCCTCTACTAAATTCTTCAGGATTGACTAAAAGAATTGCATTGTAGCTCTACTTCAAGTTAAAACAAACTACCAAAAAACCTCCAACTCCCCTTTCCCCAGCCTCCCCAAGAAAACAACCAAAATACCAACCCACAAGTGAAAAACAACCAAAACCCCTGCAAATACACTAGTGGCTGTATTAGTATTTTAAAGACTAAATGGAATCCCAACACTAGCAAAAACTTTATTCAGTGTGCTTAATTGCATTCACTTTTATGTGGTTTTTGATATAAATATCCTAAAATATATATGTTAAACTAATATTTGCCCCGCCTGCTAGATGAAGCTTAGGCGACTTAAATGTGGTATTGGAAAAAAGCTTTTTATTGTTTTTTTTTTGTTGGCTGTGTTATAATGGACAGCTATGAATATGATGATGATGGTATTTCTTTCAGGAGCTGGTGATGACACGAGAGCCTGGGGCCCACCTTTTGTTGGGACAGAAAGTGTTTATTTTCTTAGTGTCAATAGAAATAAAAAGGTAAGTGGGGTGTGGGACTGAACATGAGCCTATGTTTTCTGGAATTATAACTGAATATATAACAGTTCTTGGTTTGATTCTTAACATATGTAATGGAGCTATACTTATGTTGACCTAAAGTTATGCTGAATACATTTCAGGAGAAAACTCATAAGTTTTCTATAACAAAAAAGCTTGCAAATCTCTGGTACAGTGCTGTGGGCAGCTGAGGCAAAACAAAAAGCAAGAGTGTGCCTGCTGGTCTTCAGTTGCTGGCTCTAATTAACTGAAAATAAATCTGCTGAAAGTAAGGGTTATTTTATTTGAGTGATCGTTTTCTTCAGGTGTATTAGCTCCGTTAACCTGTGTCAGCTGGCAGCTGGAGTTGGAAGAGTGCTGCCATTATATTACAGTGAGGTTGCCTAAATCTAGCTTCTGAAATTTGGGGATTAACATGAAGTTTCATGACATACCTGAATCGTTTAATGGCTTTTTGCCACTGAAACAAACATTTCTGGTGTCCTCCAGTGTACTTGCAGTAGTGGGTCCTTTGTAAATATATAGTGAACAGGCTGCATGTCTGTCACACTGGTTTTGGTGTTTGTCTGATCCATTAATGGGATATAGTTCAGCTTGCTTTGCTGAGAGATTTTTTTTTTATTTATTTGTTTTTTTCAAGGAGGAGGTGGGTTGTTAAAACTTATTTATCCAAATTAGCAATAGTGTGAAATTTGACTATTGGTTATGCTTAGGAGAGGCTGATAATACCTTTCACATAAATTTTCACATAAATTACTGTTGTATTTTTTTAATCCCCAGAGTATAGCTATCAACATGAAGCATTCAAAAGGAGTAAAGCTAATCAAAGAGGTAGGTTTTGATAGCATGCCAGGTGTGCTTATTTTGTATTGTTGTGATCCTGAGTAATAAGGATTAAACTCTGCATTTCAAGTATTAATTTGGTAATTAAAAATCTATGTATACAGAAATTTTGTAGATTGCAGTACATATCTTCTGTACTCCATGCTTTTGGACTCAATGTTCAGTGTAACTTCTAATGACTTTAGATTTAAATTTACATGAAAATGTCATCAAAAACTTCAAATGAAGTATTGTGGGGAAATGGTCTTATAGCCTATTCCTTTCCTGCTACTGTTGCTGTATTACTACTGATCTTGTTGTACTACTGCTTTAGAAAGATTCAAGGTGGACTGATCTGATGACATCAGTGAGCAGTTAAGAGGAGATGCTGCGCTCCAGTAAATGCAGTTCTTTTGAATGTTACAGTGTATTCATGGCTTCAGCTGCTGTGCATCTTTCTGAAAAAATTCTGTAGGTGAAACTCAATATTTGTTTCTTTTTCAGTATTTGAGTTCAGGGTCTTTTAAGGTGATCCATTTGTCTATTTAAAAATAGTAAAGGCATCAAATTTCACATTTTGTGAAACTTGTGTTTTGTCATCCCTTTATTTATTATTTGTTGAGAAATGCAAGGTCTGCTGCTTGCTAGTGCTGGGTTTTAAGCCTTGCAGTAGTAGCTGCTGACTTCTGTTACAGTTTTTTCAGTATCAGTTCCAATCGCTTTTTCACAGTGACACTCTGTGTCATACAGTAAGTGGAATTTGTCTGGTAGTATTTTTTGTTGGGAGTGTTGCATGATGTGGAAATAGATTAAGTTTTCTGATTATTTTGATTTGTTAGCTGTGTAAAGGTACTTTGTATGGAAATCTTTGGCGATTATAAGCCAAGGATTCTACAGTGCCTTTTCTTTTTGCAGAACAGAGCCATTTATTGTTGATTTGTTATGGAGCTGTATGTTTATCTTGTAAAAAATTTGAAAGCAGAAATTTTCATTAGAAAAAATTTTGCATGGTATAACCCAGACATCTTTTAGGATAAACTAGTCATATTCTAATTAAGTGCTATAAAATTTTTTCCTCTCATGGAAAAAGACTAATTTATTATTTGACCTTTAAAAATGGTGAAAGAAAAACTACTGAAACTGTCCACTGGTTCCACATGTGTGGGCTGAAGGTGTTTGAAGAGTTAAAGGCAGCTGGGCCTATGAGTCAAGATGAGGTGGAGGAAAAAATGACATCACCTGTTAAATATTTACCACACTAGCTGTAAAAATGAGAAGGCTGCCTGTGACAGAGTAATTTCTTATATTTTCTATCCTCTTTAAAAGTTGCTTAAATAACTACTGTAGCTTTCTGTTCCTTAATTGAAGCTCTAATATAGCAACAATGATCCCTCTAATTGATCCCTCTAATATAGCAACAATGAGAACAGATGAGGCTCTGCTTGTCAAGATACTTGTGGAGTTGTTAATCATTCTGCTTGATTGAAATATATTTTGAAATTTTGATATATTTTGATAGCATTTGGTGCAGAGATCTTGACATTCTTTTATTCATTTCAAATGGAGCTTCAGTTTGGAGTTTTGTCAAAAAAGTATGTGTAAAGGAAAGTTCTTTGTAACAGACTTTTGTTTTCAGTTGTCTCCTGCTATCATCAGGACAGATGTGTACAATTGAACATTGTTCAGCATTGTATTTGTTACTAAGACATGTAGTGTCAATGTCTTTAAAGTAGCTGATGAAAAGTATAAATTGGAAGTTTGTGACACTGCTTACTCATATATAAATATGAGTTGTATCACCAGTGTAAAAGCTACAAAGAAATGTAATGAGGTTAAAAATTTTACCCTCATTAAGAAAGGCATGATGGTTAGAATATATATTTTTTTCCCTCATATATTTTATATAGCTGCATGATGGCAAATCTCAATTTAGAATCATGTTGAAAACAGGAATAGAGGGTCTTCAGGTACATGACAAAAGCAGAGAGTTGATAATTAGTCAGTAGTAACAAGTGAGCTGAAGAAATCTGTTAATCAGGAGTCCCAGCTGCTTTTCATCATTTGGCACAGCACTAAAAAATTTTTTTGCAAGAATCTATTCTTTTATACATGATTACTTGATTTCCACAGAACTATTCTTGTGTCTTCTTTATTTCTTTATTCTTTGTCACTGGTAGCCCTGTCTTCCCTTCTAATGTTTTTGGCTGACTGTTAACTGCCTTCCAAATATTTGTCTATCTTCCTGAATGAAAATTATTATTTTCTCTTCAGTGATTGTATATGTGCCTGTGCCATGCTCCGACATCTTTTTGTAGTGTCTCTTTAGACCCTTATTTATCAGTTATTGTCAGAAACTCATTTTAAGAGCCTTGAGCATACTTCTCTCCTGTGAATTACTTAGTCTTAACTAATGATTTTTTTTAATTAATTAAGAACATGTGGCTTTAATTGGCTGGGAGCTGATGGCACTTCTTGTCTTCCACTGTTTTAGCTCATTGGTCAATGCATCCCATGCATTATCTCTTACTTACTAAAGGGAACTACTCATATATATATATATATGTGTGTGTGTGTGAATATATATACATATTTGTTTGTATGTATGTATATGCAGATTCTCTTCTTGTAAAAACCAAAACACAGAAACCACAAAAAAAAAAAATTCCTGAACAACAAACAAAACATCAACCAAATCTTCCAAGAAGTATGCATGGTTTTCTATATTATATGCATCATTATTTGTTATTCAACATAATGACACTATGGCATGAACTGTGCTGGTTTTTTTTTTTATTTCCTGGGGCATAGACACTGAGCTTGTCAGTGTCCATACTCCATCTCAGATCTGTGTTGTATTGCTCTGTTAATAGGTGTTAAAATACAAGTGATGTTTAGAGGAATTTTAGGGCATGAAGTATGAAATATTAGTTGACAGTGGACTTAAAACCCCACTGAGGCTGAAAATCTCAGTGAGTCTTAAGAACATATAGTTTGTTTGGATCAGACTCTGTATCCAGTATTTCGCAATGGCAGAATTGTTGGTTCAGTGAGCGTCAGTGCTATATATAGACTACTGCCTTTATACATTAAAAATTATTTCCAATGAAAACTTTAGATGTAGAGCTGACACGGCACTTGCAAAGTGTCTTGAAAACTCCTTTCTCTGAGAGCATATACCCTCCTAAACTGACCCAAGTCATTATATCCTCACTTAGCGCTGTTGTCATTCCACATCCAGAAGTGTGGTGCTTTTCATGTTACAGTACAGACAGACATGTGTGTCATGCTTTCTTCCTCAGTGGCTTGTAGCAGATGATAGTTCTTCGATATAACATGGACAACAACTTTCAACTGTTTTAGCCCATCCAATCAGTGTAATTTTCATAGATTATAAAATCACAGGGAAAGCAATACACAAGTTGTAAACAACTTCATCATTTGAATGAATTAGGCTAAAGCTGTAGCATTACTAGCTTGAAAAATATTAATGTATGAACTGTGGTGGATATAAATAGAAAATAAAACCTCCTTACCTTTCATAAAGGTAATTTCTGTTATGATGACACTAGTTTATAGGAGCTTGTCTATTAGACTGTATATTTAATTAGACAGTGACATGGCAGTTTCAGAGATTGTGACTCCTCGACTGGCTGCAAAAAGCGTTAAGCAATTAATGTATCAGTTATGCTT
Organism: Petroica traversi; assembly: GCA_025920805.1. Taxonomy (NCBI): domain Eukaryota; kingdom Metazoa; phylum Chordata; class Aves; order Passeriformes; family Petroicidae; genus Petroica; species Petroica traversi. Next base: position 7,624,127 of record JAHLSL010000117.1, on the reverse strand, counting down.
AAAAATAGGTGCACAAACCTGTGTACCTCAGGGAACATTTCTTAAATTCCTGTTCTCTCACACACACACACCACACAATTTACTGGACAGAAAGCCTACAAGTCCTTCAAGGCAGACATCTTTCTTTTAACATGGAGTTCTCATGCTTCAGGAGTTAACTTGTTAATCTTAATAAAATTTGCATATGTATATCTGCTTAGAACTTTTATAAGAGAGGATGGAATTTAAAGCAGATCAAGGTTATATGTTGGTCTTAACATCAGCAGATTTTTAACTAGGTCATTCATTTGAAAGCAGTGAAAAACATCGTATTGCAGAGCTTGACAGCATTATGGTATTTGATGTGACTTTTAGACCTTAATTTTAATTTTTTGATTATAAGTGTTTGTCTCCCTATCCTACTTCTACATATAGGAAGTTGGATATATCGGCCTTTTTGTGGTAATTATAATCAATGATTTTAAAATGAAAACGCAATTCAAAAATTATTTCTGTTATGGAGAAAATGTGAATAATGGAGATATATCACTTCACATTTCTTGAGAAAAAGGGGGTAGAAAGAATGTATGTGAAGATTGTTCTGTAAACTATTGTCAAGCCTTAGGAAATTGATGTGATACTGATATCACAGCTTGGTCTAATCACTTTGGGATTTTGACAGTCTTCTTTCTAGATATGCAACATGTATAATATGTACTTTGCAGAAATGCATAGTCTGATGGGCAAAAAATATCTTACAAGCTTATCAGTTTTCTTTTATCAAGAAGACTGGAGCCATTTTGATTAGCAAGATTTTAAAATTAAGTTACATATTAATTTATTCAACTTTTGGGAGCTAATTAACAGATTTTACTCATCCTTTTCTTTTATAAAGCTTGCAACAGCATCTGATGTTTTTGTGGAAAACTTTATCCCTGGGAAGCTGGCTGAAATGGGTCTAGGTTATGAAGACATTAAAAAGATTGCTCCTCACATAGTTTACTGTTCAATAACAGGTATTTTATTTTCAATTCTTTGTGTTCATTATTTCCTTTATTTCAGTCAAAGTGTAATAAAAGTCATGTGGTTGTATAGAAGTATGTTACTTTGATGTCAGTTAAGATAAGTTGAGAGCTTAAGTGAGTTCAACGCAAAAATGGGTATAGAAAAGCTGTGAGGAACCAACATCAGCAACTTAGGAACTGTCCATGCCAGCATGACATGTTCCTATTGATTTCAAAGGAGCCAGGATGGGCTGGCCTCCTTGGATTTTGCTTTAAACTAGCTGAAAATGGAGATATTTTTTCCCCTCTCCCAACAGTTTAATGAATCAATTTACATATTATATGTTTTAAATCTGGTAATCTCAGTGTTTCTGCTCTCCTGAAGTATCTCTCTCTTCAGATTTGTGCAGTTACCTGTTCATGGAAGCTTTACATGGCTTTTTTACAGTCTATTGCTTGGTAACCAAAACCGTAGAAAACTTGTATGTACTTAATAAAAGCAGGGAAGAATGAAAAGAAAGTAGACATATGTATCCAGTTCTTGATATAGATATAAAAATAATTTTAAGTTCAAACGACAGCTTAAAAAAACTCCAACAAAAACCACCCCCCCCAAAATCTTAATCAAGCACTAAAATGGAAAGTCTAATATTAAAATGCAATTAAATAACAACAGAAATTACAGATATTTAAAATCTTTGTATCAAATCCCCTCCCCCCTGAATTTCTACAGAATAAACAGCTTTGGCTTTTTGGTTACTGGGTATGGATGTAATTTAATAGAAATCAAGTAGCTTTTTAGTCTTTTGTAATGTATTTATCATATTTGTGTAGCAAATGTCTGAATATGTCAAGAGCAGAATGACAATTATATTCTGGGCTTGCTGAGATCCTTTGTTTAAATACCTATTCAGGTTGGTCATTGGCTAGTTACTGCAATGTTTTTCACATTTGCTTGTGCATATAATCTCAAACTGGAATTTTTCAAGTAGGTTTGCATTTTTCTGTTTGCTTTTTTTGTTTAGATGCTGTACCCATAATGATGAAAAATAGTTAAAATTACATTCAAACAATCTGTGTGAAGTACAACACCCTTTCATAATGTGTCAGATGCCTCAGTGTCTTAATCAACTTTGTGATTCTGTACTTCCCTCAAGAAGTTGATGTCTGCCTTGTACTTGGTAGCCCAGAGCTGGGCACAGGACTGCAGACGTGGCCACAACAGCGCTGAGAAGAGGGGGAGGATCCACCCCCTTAGCCTGCTTGGCACTCTTCCCAGTGCACAGCAAAATACTGTTGTCCTCTGCTACAAGGATGCATACTTTTATATGTTTTAAGTGCTCTCTCAACTGAGGGTAACCTTTCTTTGCGGCAGACTTTCCCTCTAGTCTCAGGAGCCTAGGACTACTGAGAGCCATCTTTTTTTGGGAAATACTGCGGTAAAAAAGCATTAAATGCATCCATTTTCATGGTCTTTATTCATGTCTTCCCTACTCTTCCTTCTGCTGCTGATTTGCTTGCAGAATCCTTTCATATTGTCTTTTGTATCTTTTGCCAAATTCGACTCCAGGTCAGCCTGTGCTTTTCTCACCATATCCTTGTATGATCAAACAGCACCTCTATGCTTCTAGGTCATTAGCCTCTGCTTTCACTGCTTGGAAGACAAGTTGGACAAAAATCACATAATCTTGCTGTTTAGAGCGTTGTGTAATGCATAATTTACAGTTAGGTTCTATAATGGAAAACATAAGCATTATTCATGGAGTATGACAACTTGAAGTTAAAAGCATTTGGGGGATTAGAGCTAAGTGATGGTCAGGCCTCCATTAAGCAACTTGGAATCTTAAATTATGGTTATTTAAGTCTTGGATCCTCAACAGGTGATAAGCAACGTCTGTTTAAGGATGAGGAGTCTTTTAGGAATAAAGACATAAGCTCCAGTGCCCTTAAAAAAAAAAAAAAGTCAGCTGATAAATCCATTGAGTTAAGACAGGAAATAGCAAGGCCTCAGTCTAAGCATATTAAAAGAAGCAACCAGACTAGGACCAAATGTACATCTGTGACCAAGGGAGCTTGATGATGATATCCAGGAAGGGTTTTTTGGCACAATCAGGCAGAAAACTGATTAAAGAATTCCTGAATGATTTCTAAAATCTCTGTGATGTGATTCTAGATATTAAAATTCCTAACTATTTTGTGCTGTGGTTAACTACTGCATTCAAACATATTTGGGTTTTATTGGGGGGGGGAGTCTTTTTTGGATTTTTTTGGTCTTGTGAAGAGAGGTGGGAATAGGTATGAGGCTCTGGGGTTTGAGGGTCAGGCACATGATCATGAAGGTGAAGGTCTGTCTGAGCAAGTCAGTCAACCAGACACATTAAAACTACAGCTGTAAAAAAAGAAGGTGGGATGGTTATTGTAGGGCCCTCTATACTGACTGCCCATGTCCCATAGGGAAATCTGCTGCCTCCCTGGGGCCTAAGTAAGAGATATTACTAGAAGACTCTTTGGACTGATTAAGCCCTCTGATTATTACCTAATTCTGGGTGTCCACGTCAGCAGTGCCAACTCCTAGGGTAATGAAAAAGGATTTGAAGGCACTGGCATGACAAGTTGAAGAGATAAGGGCAGAGGTAGAGTTTCCCTCAATGCTTTCAGTAGCTGGGAAGAATGCTGAAAGAAACAGGAGAATCCTGATCACTTCATGGCTTAAAGGCTGATGCCATTGATGCAATTTTGGCTTTTTCACTCATGGGATAGTTTATACAGCACTAGGCTGGCTGCAGGCAAATTAGGCTTGCCTGTCAAAAAGAGTGAAAAGGATTCTAAGCCTGTGAGTTGGCAGAAATGATTGAGAGGCCTTTAAACTTGGTTTGAAGGGGGAAGCTGGTAAAACCAGACTCACTAGAGATAAGCCAGGGGTGGCATGCCTGTGTCTGGGTTGAAATTGATAGCCCAGCTAAAATGCATCTACATCAATATGGGTAACAAACAGGAGGAGCTGGAGGCCATCGCACAGCAGGAAAACTGTGATGTAGTTGCCATCATGGAAATGAAATGGGATGAGGCATCTAAATGTAGTGCTGCAACAGGTGGCTACAAGCACTTCAGAAGGGACAAGGGGGGAAGGATACGTGATGGGGTGGTTCTGTACATTAGGGAGTGTTTCAGCTGTAAAGAGCTCAAGGATAATGATGACAAGGTTGAGTATCTATGGGTAAGAATCAGGGGGAAAGCCAGCAAGGCAGACATTCTGATGAGAGTCTGCCAATGGGAGACCACCCAACCAGGATGAACTATTCTGTAAGCATCTGGCTGATGTTTCACAATTGGTAGCCCTTGTTCTTGTGGGAGACTAACTTGTGGGATGTCTGCTGGAAACAAAACACAGTGGAGAGAAGGCAGTCTAGGAGATTCCTGGAGTATATGAAGAGTTTCCTGGCACAGCTGGTAAGTGAGCTTAGCAAGGAAGGTGCCCCGCTAGACCTGCTTTTTACATATAGAGAAGGGCTGGTGGGAAATGTGGTGGTCAGATGACGTCTTTGGCACAGTGACATTAACAGAGTATTCATTTTTTGGTGAAGTAAGGAAGGGGGTCAACAAACCTCTGCCTTGGATTTTGGGAGGGTGGACTTGGGCCTGTCCAAGACACTGGTTCAGAGAGTTCCTTGGGAAACAGCCCTTAAAAACAAAGGAGTCCAGAAAGGCTGGACATGCTTTAAGAAGGAAATTGTAAAGGCACAGGAGCAGGCTGTCCCTGTGTGCCAAAAGATGAGCTGGCAAGGAAGAAGACTGGCCTGACTGAATAAGGATCTTTTCCTGGAACCTGGGGAAAAAAAAGAGTTTATCTCCTTAGGAAGAAGTGGCGGGCAACTCAGGAAGAGTACAAGGCTGTTGTTAAGTCCCATAGAAAGAAAATTAGAAAGACAAGGGCTTTTCTAGAGCTCAATCTGGCCACCTCTCTGGAAGATAATAGAAAGTGTTTTTATAAATACATTAGCAACAGAAGAATGGCCAAGGAAAATTTCCAACCTTTATTGGATGTAAAGAGGAATATTGTAACCAAGAATAAGGGTGAGCAGCTAATACCTCTTTTGCCTCAGCCTTTCACAGAAAGATGGGTTATTAACCAACTCCCTGAGCTGGTAGACAGGGAACAGAATAGAACCTTGGTAATCCGGAACTAATTAGTTAAGTGACCTGCTGTGCTAGTTAGACACTCACAAGTCCACGGGGTGAGATGGAATTCACCCAAGGGTAGCGAGGGAGCTGGCAGAAGAGCTCACTAAGCTGCTGTCCATAATTTATCATCAGTCCTGGCCAACCAGGGAGGTCCCAGACCTCCCAGAGGTTGATCAATGTGACACCCATCCACAAGAAGGGCCAGAAGGAGGATTCAGGGAGCTACAGGCCTGTCAGGCTGACCTTGGTGCCCAGGAAAGCTATGGAACAGATTATCTTGGGTGCATTACATTTCATGTGCAGGATAGCCAGGGGATCAGGCCCAGCCAGCCCAGTTTGTGGAAGGCAGGTTCTATTTGACCAAACTGATCTCCATTAATGACCAGGTGCCCACATAGTGGATGGGGGATAGGCTGTGGATGTTGTCTACTGGACTTCAGCAAAACCTTTGACACTGTCTCCTGCAGCATTATCCTGGAGAAGCTGGCAGCCCATGGCTCAGACAGGTGCACTCTTTGCTGGTTTTAGAACTGGCTAGATGGCTGGGCCCACAGCGAGGTGGTGAGTGGTGCCACATCCAATCTGGCTGACTATAAGTGGAGTTCCCCAGGGTTCAATATTGGGGGCAGTCCTGCTTAATAAAGTTATTGATGATGCTGATAGGGGGATCGGGTGCACCCTCAGTAAGTTTGAGGACGACACCAAGTTGGGAGTGAGTGTTGGTCTGCTGGAGGGTGGAAATCTCTCTAGATGGTTCTGGCCAGGATGGATTGACGCGCCAAGGCCAATAGTGTCAGGTTCAGTAAGGTGAAGTGCCAGGTCCTGCACTTGGGTTGCAACAACCCTGTGAAACACTACAGGCTGGGAGAAGAGCAGCTGGACAGTGGCCAGACAGAAAGGGACCTGGGAGTGCTGATTGATAGCAGCTGAACATGAGCCGGCAGTGTGCTCGGCAGTGTGCCAATGGTATCCTGGCCTGTATCAAACACAGTGATTGTCCCTCTATACTAAGCACTGGCTGGTTCAGCACCTTCTGGCATTTTGTGTTTGTGGTTCCAATGACAGTAGCCATTACCCTGTTATGGATCAGGTTATTTGCCAGATCCTTGAAGTGGTTCAGGTGCTGGAGGTCTGCACTCCTTGTGATACTGTTTTTGTGTATCCTGTCATATAGGAATTGCTATTTTGTACTGCTTGATGTGAGCCACATCAGGCTGTGCTATCTTCAGATGTTGGCCACGTGTCTGTGAATGGTTCATATGTACTGTCTGTAATATAACAACACTTAAATGTATTTAATTATTTCTCTTTCTGGACAGTACATAAATTATCATTGAGGCATTATCAGCTTACTTTTCATTTATTATTTACTTTGCTCTTTGCCTTGCACTAAGCTATGGTATCACCATCTAATCAATCCCAATTCTAGTAGTATATGTTCCTCCTAACCTCCTTTTCTCATCGATTCTAGTGGCTTACAAATAACAACACTAAAAAACCAGAGCCCTCCCATTCTTTCCAGTCTTCATTTAAAAGAACTGTTCTTGGTATTTTAAGAAAGAAAGTCTAATTTGTGGGTTTTTTAATGCAACAAAACAAACCTGCTTCCTTTTTTGGTTTTGTGTTTAAGAACAGCTGAAACATTCTGTGAGAAATTTTGAAAGCATTCAAACATCTCATTCTTATACTTAAAATTCAAGATTGGACTCCATTCCATAAAATATGTTTTGTTAATGGAACATGTATTGGGATGATTGGTTCTGGTGAATAGTCACATACTGTAGCAGAATATAAACTCTTGGAGATGTGTCTTAGAAATCAGAAAATATGATACTTTATGATTTAACCAGTATTGAGCAATTTTGCCTTAATACAGGAATAATTTTTGTGTGGAGTTGCCTCTATAAATTTTGGACAATTGCAAGTAGTAAAATGATATACAATGATATTAAAATGAAATATAGTGTATTTTTTTCAGAAAGTCCGGGGTCATATGTAGGTGAAGAGTTTAGACATAGGTATGCCAGATGCTGTCTCTTTTATGGTATTTTGGAAGTTGTGATTAGCAAACTGAGTTTCTTATCCAAGCAGCTCTGACTGAATCTATACACCTCTGCAGCAAGTGCTGCAAGGCTTTGAGGATTTCCAGGACATTTCCCTATGTTCCTGCAGCTTTGAGTGCACTTGAACTTCAAATTGCCTGTTCTCACTCACAAACTGGCTTTGCTTGGCTAGAACTAGTTTAAATATAATATATTTTCATAGTTCTATGGTTGAGATCGATTTAAGTTCTGGAAAAGTGAGTGGTTAAAGAAAATCATGTATAGGTCATGAGGGAGTGACCTTTTTGGTATGGTCCTCACTAGGAAAGTCACAGTTTATTCCTGAACGGGAGGGGGCACTGTTTAAAAGGACAACATGGTTTCCAAATCAAACCTCCCCGCCTCCCTTTTTTTTTTTTCCTTAAAGCCTCTGAATATAATAGGTTTTCAAAGAATTTTACAGTGTGTTTGTAAATGATGAAAGGTATTCTCGTCAGGTTCCCTATTCCAGCCCTTTGCTCTGCTAATCTACATGAATTGTGGTTACTCTTCTTTTTGTGCAGGTTTTTTTACTCTTTTTTTCCTAGGAAGTAATATTTTATATCGTATGCAAGTTGCTTTGTATGCTGCTGGTGGTATTAAAAAAAAATCTTGTTTTAGTATTCTATGTCACTTTATTTCTTAGAATATAAATGTGATGCTTAGTTTTCTGCCTTTTAAGGAAATTTTACTCCTGTAAAGACTTATTACTGTATTTATGCAAGAAAGAAATTGAATACAGAATTACAGAATCACAGAATCACAGAATAAGTAAAGCTGAAAGTCTGTCATATGATCGAAGCTCCCTGCTCAGGCAGAGTCATCCTAGAGCACATGGCATAGGATTGTGTCCAGAGGGTTCTTGAGTATCTGCAGTGAAGGAGATATTCAATAATAACCTCTCTGGGCAATCTGTTCCAGTGCTTGGTCACTTGGTGCACCTTCCAGTGCATCAGTCTCTGCCCACTGCTCTTGTCCTATACTTTGGCATCACTGAGAAGGGCCTGGCTCCATCCTCTTGGCACCCCCCATTAAATATTTATACATATTAACAAGGTCTCCTCTCAGTTGTCTCTTTTCAAGGCTGAGCAGGCCCAGCTCTCACAGCCTGTCCTCACAAGGGAGATCTTCCAGTCCCTTATTCCTGTTGATGTCCAATGGACCCAGTCCAGGAACTCCGTGACACTTTTCTGCTGAGGAGCCCAGAACTGGACTCCAGATGTGGCCTCACCTGGGTTGAGTAGAGGGTCAGGATCACCGCCTTCCACCTGCTGGCAATGCTCCTCCTAAGGCACCCAAGGATACCATTATCCTTAGCCACAAAGGCTCTCTGCTGGCTCATGGACAGCTTGCTGCCCACCAGGACCCACAGGTCATTCTCCACAGAGCTCCTTTCCAGATTGGCCCCCAGCCTGTACTGGTGCAGGGGGTTATTCTTCCCCGGGTGCAGGACTCTGCAATTGCCTTTCTGCCCATCTCTGAGTCTTCCAGTTCCTCTCTCTGTCTCTCTCAAGACCCTTTTGATGACCATTTTGAAGCCCTTTGGGGTATCAGCCACTCCTCCCAGCTTTGTGTCCCCAGTGAACTTGCTGAGGAGATGCCTGCCCCTTCCCCCAAGTCACAGATGAACAAGTTAAACAATACTGGGCTGAGTACTGAACCTTGGGGACACCACTAGTGACAGGCCTTCAGATAGACCCTGTGCCACTGATCATGACTCTTTGGGATCTGTCATTACATCTAGCCATAACTGGACAAAATCTGCTCTGAAAACATACTTAGTTTCAAGCGAAAGTAACTACGAAGATAAATTTTTGAAATTACTATCTTTATTAACTTTGTGTTTCTGCAACCATATATATTTCTTGGGGATTACCACTCTCTACCCCACAAAACTTAGTCTTAACTCTGAATTGACATACACTTTGACTAGACTCAACTGTTTGTTCGTTGGCAAAGAGTATGTTGCTAAAAAGGCAAAAATCAAGTGGAAAGAGTAACAGAAGTTTCATAGAAATGTTGTGGGTCACCTGAATTTTCTATGGGTCTGAATCTGGAATTCTTGTATATGTAGCTTTTATTAAATGTATATAACGTTGTAAAGATACATAAATGAACACATTTCAAAATAGTAAGTATGTCCTCTGTGTCTCTTGAGTTCTTCACTTCATCCATTTACATAAGGTTTAGTAATAACTTAAAAGAAAAAGCATTTGGTACCCAGTATCTCGTTTTGTACTGATAATTTGTAGTGGCTTTCCATGAGAAGCTGTGATATTATAGTTTGATGCATATCCTACGTAGTTTCTAGTATTTTCACAACAGGAAAGAAAACACAACCGCAATGTGTTTTGCTGGGCAAAGGTTAGCCAAATTGTTCTTCAGATCCTCTAATTTGTGAATTAACTGTGGTAAAATGTGGAATTGCTGGATTAGGTACAGTTTTTAGACTCCCTCTTACCAAATGTTTCCAGCCATAAAATTGCACCTAATTTTGAATGTTGTATATTCATGCCTGCTCATTCCCCTGATTACTGATCTTTCTGTGGCTTCTATATGGTTTAAGTCTGGATACCTGATACAAACTGATAGATTATCTGCCAAAAAATTGATAGCTTCAGTTAAAAAAGAATCACTGGGCTAAATAGTTTCTTGATGGTGTAAATTATTTGTGTATACCATACTAGTAAATATCAGGTTTTAGTCAGAAGCTGACTTGGGCAATGGTTGTAATTGTAACTAAATAATTGCAGCTATATGAATGGTCTTGAGCATTAATCTGCTTTACAGCTATTAAAAACTGAGTCACAGAGAAGTTTTGTAGAATTTTTTTTTGTTTGTTTTTTTTTTTTGGTAGTTACAGAAAGGAAAACTGACCATAAAACTAGGCATGACAATTTGGGAGAAAGAAAAGAAAAAAAAAAAACCTAAAAAGAAGGATAGAAAAACCACCTGCATTGCAAAATGTCTGGATGAGTCAAATAACCAATTCAAGCAGGATGATGTGCAAATGAATTGGAAATTAGGAGAATTAACTGATAATTACAGTTATAACTGACTTTAAAGTATATTAAAAACAGCAAAAATTTGGAGAATGTGTTAATTAAGGAATCTGGAACATGCAAAAAACAGTATTGAATGTTGTGGTACCAGTATATTGTGGTACTAGTATTACCAGTACCAGTAAAAGATGTTCATGGAGAATTTTTCAATAAATGTAGAGTTTTCTACTAATGGAAAATAATGCATTGTGTGATATGCAGAAGAAGCATTGTCAGAACAAACTGGCTGTTGTGCTCCCAGTAGTTCTTAATGTATTTTAAGAGGAAGAAGGGAGGTCTGGAAAATTATGAACATTGTACAACTCTTAAGCAAACACAAAAATCACAGCTTTGCATGCCTTGAGGAATGAACTTAAGTGCTCACAATGATCAAATAAAGCATTTGGAGGGGAAATATATGAAACTTCTACCTGAGCTTGATTTGATAAAAATAGAGTCTTCCGGCATTGGAAAAGAAAATCGAGCTTCTCTAAACTGTTAGTTTTTGCATTATGCAGTTGGAAGATGGATGGATTAAAGAGTTGATCTGCCATTTTTTTGATAGCTTGAAGTTGTCTGCGTGGGCAGTTAAGAAAAGTTAATCGGGGCCTAGAGATTAAATAGTCTGAGACCATTTTTTGACAAGTTAATTAGCAGATGTATTTTTAAGACAATGTAATTGGTTGTCTATATAAGGGTAATAAAACTTGTGCTATATATTTTGACTGTAGTAAAGTTTTTTACACTTTTGAGTAATGCTTTCATAGAAAAGCTAGGAAAATGGGATGTATGAGAAATAAAAAACTTGGTTCAAGAGGGATCGGAAGCTCATACCATACTAAAGATACTTCATGATTGAATGGAAGAAAGTGTTTCAGAACTAATGTTGCTGGATTTTTTTATTTTTGTTTTTTGCTTAATATAGGTGATGGACTATGATGTAGATGAATCCAAAATTCTGATGCCATCATGTTCTACTGGGGGCTAGTGGGGTTTAGATTTGAGAGTCAGGAAGAACGTGGAGCTGATTTACAGGTAGATGGCATCACTTTCCTTACAGCCTTATACTGTCCTTTAGAATATTTTCTGGGGGTCTGGCTAACTCTCAGAAGAGTCATGGAGGCTGGTCTCAGGAGGTCTGCTCTGTTTTTCTTACTGAAGCCTGGAATTGGAACTCTTCCTAATAGTCTCTGTGTCAACAGAGCCCCATGCACAGTCATATGATGAAGTCCTAATGTGAAAGGTCCATTTTTAGTGGCTTGAGAGCTCTATGCAGCTCGGAAAGCCCACAAAGCTGAAGGGAGTCAACTAATACAGCAGGATTAGAATTAAAAATAACTTTGACCAAATTAAGTGGATATAAATTAAAGAGGAAGGGTAGAATTAAAGATTGAAACAAATACAATGAATTGTGCTTAATCAAAAATAATCAAGTAATTTTAATATAGTATGGGGAACACTGAGTTACAAAATGGTTCTCAGAAGAATTGGTTGTAAGAATTGGTTGTAAGGATGGGGAATGATCTAAGTTGAACATGAGTCAGATGATATAATTAGATAAAGGACTAGTGTCATACTGGATTTTATGAAGAGGAATATGGAGCAGGATAGACTGTTTCTCTATCCTGCTCCACACTGGTGAAGTTGGAAGGTGAAGTCTACTTCTGAGTATCACATTTCAAAAACTATGTGGAGAACTGAGTTGAGAGAAGAACAATCTATGAGAAAAAAACATTGTATATGAAAGGTATATTGGAAAATAAGGTTTTTCTTTAAAAAAATGCCGCTGTGATCAGAAGGAAGTGCTGTGGTTGGCAATCTAACCATCTCTTCCTAAAGCATTCTATACATTTTCACATAGCAGTTCTTAAATGAAGATTCTGATAGTACTGAAAGCATCAAAAACCCTTTCCTCGATGCATAGAATTAGCCAAAATGCTACTTGGAATGCAAAGAATGAGTGTGTTAAGAAAAGAAAATCCCAAGAAAAAGTTTTGGAGATAGTAATTAAAATAAGAGTTCAGACCTGACAGTTGGAGATGTGAATTGTCTCTGTTTTCAGAGATTTAAGTAATTGTGACTACTTGCACAGTGTACAAAATAAAAAATTGTGTGGGTATTGAATACTTTGGTGCTTTTCTGCCCTGGACCAATATGCTGCTTTGTAATTTTCAGTGCAAACTACGTATTTGTGCAGATTGATAACTGGTTCCTTGTGCAGTAAAGAATCAGCTTTATGGCATACAGCAGGAGCTCTAAGAGTTTGTTATGCATCTTATGTGTAATTACTCTTATACCTGAGGTCAATATATAAGCAATGGACTGAGGCTTTTAAGACTATATTAATTCTAAATATGATTTTCTGCAAGAATTTGGAACAGTTTTAGTGTATATAGCAAAAGTGTTAAATACTGAAAAGCCATAGCGTCATAAAGAAGTTAATTGGTATGACTGAAATTTTGTTTGATGTAAAACAAAGCCAATGTTCCCTTAAGCTTCCAGGCAGTAGGACAGTTTTTCAAACTATGATTCCTTTCTTCCCACACCTCTACCATATGAATAAAGCAACTAAAGAAATGGATGAGACAATTTTAATCTGTTTTTGTATTATACACTGTTTGCAAGCAGAATTTCTACAATTTAGTATTAAAAAAAACTTAATGTGGAAGAGGTAGAGTTTTGTATTATCTCATAAATTCAAGATACCTGATTTCTTTCTAAAGGTCTAAACAGATTTGTGCCTTGGTCTGAAAAACTAGTCCACTGACAATTGTGTATTTAAGTTGTGTTAATTTGTCCTTTTGCTGAGCCATCAAACTAGAAGACTTCAGTGTAAAAAAGCAAAGTGATTGCTTGTGTGCAGAAACTAATTGGCAGAAATGCATATATCCAAATACTACTTCAACAATGTCAAAATAGTACTTTTCCACTACAACTTAAAAAAAAGAAGTCAGTTGTTCCTGTGAATGAAGAAATAATTCTTGTTTCTAAGAAAGGAATCAATCACCATAGCAGTGCTTTGGTATATCAGTGGTTGTTTTAGCTGGTACATAGTTCTGCTGGTAAGTTCCCTGAGAGAATACTTTGATTGGTTTATGTAGGTTCTTTTCTTTCCAAAAGGGAACTTTAGAAGCCAGTCAGAGTACATTTACATCACTTAATAGTCTTGTGTAGAAACAAAAACAAGTGCTCTCTCTAAACCAGTGTGGTAAATCAGATGTTAAATAGTATAGCTACATTGCTTTTGTGAGCCATTTATCATGGTGTAGCAATATGTAGTGTTGATTTACTCTCAGTACTTTTTAAGGATAAAAAGATAATTTGGGTACATGCAAAACTTCAGGAAGTAAATTCTGGAAACAGATGTCTGTTGATTTAAAGTGAGGCGGTACTATAGCTGATGCTTCTGAAAATTGCCCTTAAGTATCATGTTTTAAGGGCTTGATTCATTTTGGCAGTAAGTGTTTAGATAGTTTTGTGCCTCTCCTTTCTCTGTCTTGTAGAAGGTAACCTGCAAAGTCCCAGACCTCCTTGTGCTTGGCACGAGACCCATTCCCAAACAGTCTGCTGCCTTAGGATTGGCACTTTGTGGCCTGTATTTCTTCCCAGTATACGGAGTAAAAACCACAATCTTAAACACACGAGATTTAATTTTTGTAAATGTTATTTATATATAAAATAAAGCATATATTGCTATAGTCTTCCACAGTTGGCTGCTTTATTCAGAATTAAATGAGGAAGACCAATGGGAGCTTTTACGTTCTATTCTTAGCTCATGGTGCCAATTACTATTCTACTGAAACACAGCTACACAAACAGGGTGTACCTTCTGGTGGTGTATAAAGAATTTGATCTTAATTTCTGCTGCTTTTGAAGATCTAAATCTTTCCAGCTGTCTGTTTTGTATCAAAGTTGATCCATCTGCAAGGAGGTGTTTACCTCATGCTTTTCTTGACAGAAACAGAAAGAATTAAATGGATCTATTACACCCAGGGTAATTTTTTCTCTTTACTGGGATAAATAACGTATTTGGTGTTTTTTCTTAATAAAGAGTTGGGTTATTTTGTGTTGATATCTACTTTTACTGAAAAAAAAAAATCCTAATGATTGTGATGAAGATGGGGAAACCATGACTACTGCTAATCAGACTTACAAACAGATGGCAAATAATATGACTACTTTGAATTACTTCTGCATTTATTGTTCACATATTTTCCTTATTTCATTTTAAGAACCATTGTTTTAAAAGTCTGATTCATAGGATTTGAAATTTTTGGGACTTTGTCTTATAAGTATTGTAATGTTTTTCAAAATATTCAATTTTCTTGGTTTATTTTTTTTGCTTATGTTGTAATTAGGTACATTTGGAGTGTCTGCTACCTAAAGTGCTTGAAAATTGCAAATATTTTCTGTGTATCTTGCAGTTGATTTGGGAAATTTTGATTAACTTTCTCTACTTAATCAGGAAGACTGTCAGCTGCAAACTGTTGGAACTGAGATAGTACTCGAGAGTAGTATAAGGCTTGTCCTCTTCATCTTGTCATCTATCTTTGCATATCTGGAAGCAGAATATGCAGCTAGCTGGTGTTGAGTCTCCATTTGTTTTCATATTTCTGTGCTGCTCTATGCTTATACCCCTTTAAATACCCTTTTACAGCCCCTTGGGACAACATGAGTTGCCAAGAGGTTGCAGAGTAAAATGTGAGCAAGCAAGATTTGACTGATGGGTGTTGCAGAGCAATTATGCTCTTATTTGGAGGAGAAACAAAGTGGTCTTAAGTTTGGAGTGCTTATACTTTTCTGGTGGTGATGACAACAATGTTTTTTTAACCTGTATCATACACAAAAATGTGTATTCACTTCTAGAGTGACTGAAATGTAAGTACTACAAAGCTGCATTTTTAGGGTGTTTTACCATAAAACCAAACTTCAGGATATCTCCTTCTACAAGATTAATGTAGTTATTCTGTGTCAAGATGCAAAACCAAATGTTAATTATCCTATGTAAAGCGCATTCCTGTTGCCGGTGGTTTAAATGTTTTTCTCTACTGCTTGCAAAATTAGCAGAGGCCAAAACAAGTCTATTCAAAAGAAAATTCTGTAAAATCCAGCTGGTTGAACTAAGCAAGAGGCTGTTTTCTATACAACAGGCTTCTGTCAGCACAGCTGTGCTGGACAGGATTGTGAAGAGGTGCTAACACTCACTGGTTTAGTTGGTTTAGTTTGTTTTGGCAGAAGCCATTAGCAAATACTTTATTATATTGACAAAACATTTTTTTTTGCTGGTAAAATTGTTCTTCTTGGAAATGTTTCTCTGTAAATAGTTTTGCATTCTAGTATGAAGTACAATTTGGTCTGGAAAGCTGCATTTGCCCTATATTTGCAGGGTTTTACCAGTAGTCCTAAAATAATAAAGGGCTCTTGCAGTGACACAGACCAAACTTTTGAAATGTATCAGTAACACAAACAAATATGAAAAGGGTGGAGGCTGAGAGGTAGCACATTGATAAAAGGGCTACTGGGAAATATGTGGGAGCTGACAGAATCCTTTTTCTGTTGGTTGGATTGATATCCTTGCAGGATTTGGATCTGCTGTACACCTTCAGGAAGGTGGGCATTTTAGCTGAGTGACACTAAGTCTGACTTTTTGCTGCTTCTGTCATCAATACACCAGCAGCAGCTAGAGTGCCTAATTTTTTTTTTTCCTGTAAATGTCGAGCTACCCTTTTGCAGTGGCATTTAGCATCCTAGCAGGAGGGCTTAGCTGTTTTTTCTGCTATTATGTTTTCAGTCACACAGAGCCTGAATGTCCAAAATACTGTGAGTTTAGGAACATGAAATAGTTGAAAATGAGTGCTATTCTGAAACATGGTGTTCCCATTCTTTGTTCAGTAAGAAGCATACACAAAGTTTAATGAACCATTCATAATTCTTCCTTGCTTGAATTCTAAATGTTGGCTTTCAACTGTACATGAAAGTAATGTTTTTCTTATCCCTTCTCACTCTATTGCTTATTCTTCCATTTAAGTAGCAGTATTTTGTATAAAATCAAAAACTTCAGAATTTTGGACTCGGTCCCGATGAAGAATACGGTATCAGACAGAGACCCTGTGAGTTATAAGATTTAACACTGGGTTAGTTTACAGTAAATGAAACCAGATTGGACACTGAAAATTCTGGATATGAACAGTACAATATAGCTGTGAAGACACTTACTGATAATTTAATGTTTGTTTTTCAGTAGCTATTATGCTTGGACTGGTGCCTAGCTAAGTTAACAGATTTAAAGCTGGAAGATTTTAGGCATCTTCAGAAGCCATGCAGCAGGGTTTTGTAAAGCAGTATTTATTGTGTTTGAGTTGTAATAGTCTAAAGAGAAGACAGAAGAAAGGATCATGAAATATTTTGTTTATTAGTACTAAAGATTTCTCTGCTTGTTTCCAAATGAATTATTTTTGGAGAGTTTCCTGTCTAATAGCATTCTTATTTGCTTTATCTTATTTTATTAATCTTTTTCCTTGGTTGATGGACTTACTTCATGAAGATTGCAGGAGTATTTCTTTGTTTGATTTTTTTATTGTTTCAAATGGTGAGGTTTTGTGATTTCACCAATGAAGCAAGAATAACTAATAAAAATGGTGAAAAAAAAAATCCAGTGCCTTTGTTGTGCCCTTTTATGGTATTGTCTGTGGGTGTTGTTAGATTTGTAGAAAGACTGTAAGTAGCTGCTGTTGACCTGAAAATGTTTTCCAAGTAAGCATATGGTTTTCATTACTTGTGTTTTTTGAATACTGTTATAAAATAAAACACTGTCAGTAGCTAGCAAACAGAAAGAAAACAGTCTTGGGTGTAGAAGACACAAACTATTGAAAAATAGCCTGTTTTTTGTAATTTTTAGAAACCAAAATGGTGGCAGTATTTGACACTTTTCCATGATCATTAAAAGCATTTTGTATCCCAGTGTTTATGCCAACAGCTGAAATCCATTGATCTGCAAGTTGTCTTGCAGAGAAAACTTTGACATAGGAAACAGTGAATGTTACTGTGAAATAAGTGTGTAATGGGAATAGGTTTGTGGATAACAGTCTTCTTGTAAGTAAAAGCTCTTGTAAAGAGAAAATAATAATCTGTTATACGCAGGACAAAAAATAACTGTCAGAATTTCTGGGAAAGAAGATTCCTATTAAACATTTAGCAAAGCTTTCGAACAGAGAGGATAGCTTTCTTTTCTAATAGTAGTCCTTGTAGGTATTGCAAAATCAGGATAGGGATAGCTAGTGCCATTGTGATTAAGTCTTACAGTAATCTGACCACTATTTCAAGAGTAAAATAGGAGGCCAAAATTTTGTAACCTCTTTTAAGAGACTACATCTTTCAAAATTGTTTTATAGAACTGCAACTACAAGTGTTTATTCATATGAAACTATGTTCTTTATACAATAAGAAGGGGTGCTATATATCATGTACCTGCTCATAACATATAATATATGATTGTTTGTCAGTTTCTTTTATTTCTGTCAAAATAATGATATTAAAATATATGGGAATGAATTTATTAATGAATCAAACTTCTTTTAAGATTAAAACTGAAAACTTTTAAGATTAAAACCTTATTTCCGGACCATGTATATTATCATATCTCCTCTGTTTACATATTTTGTGTGTGTAGACTTCAGAGAACTAAAATCAGGCTCTGAAAATATCACTGAAGTTATTCAAAGGGTTGAAATAGCAGCCTGGAATTCTAAGACTATGTTGCATTCCATATGACTTAATCTTCTTTGGGAATTCAACTTTATAGATTTGTCTTGAAATTTTTTGAGAAAATGTTTGGAAAGTTTAAAAAACAACTGCATACTGATTTTGAGTTCATTTGACACGCTTTTCTAACTTATGCCCCTGACGCTTTATGTATTTGATCTAAGAGGGAGAAGTCAAGGTCACAGTATGTATTCTCAGCCATGGACATGCAACCCCCAGAGGAAGTGCTTGGTCAAGGTCAGCTCCTTCATTGGACACTGCTGCACTGATTCGTCTGTCAGCATAACTATGTACAGTCACAAAAAATGGATGTCTGTTCAGGTAATATCCACTTTAGAATGAACATAATCTCTTTCAGAAGAGAAATAATTATGTAATTAAGTAGTTACTTTACATTTCTGTCATAGGGTCATAGATAATCATGTCCTTATCGGAAGACTTCTCTGGGGCTATCCTGATACTACGCTGCTTGGCTATAGCATCATAAATATTCATATAAAATACACCTTGCACGTACTTCTTAATTTTACATGATTTTTGTCACTATAAGAAGTAATAAGATTATTAATATCTGTTGAGCTGAAGTGTGGTGTCTTTCTGTTTACTCCTGTCTGATTTCCAGATTAGCCAGATATTGCTCTCTTACCTTAGTCACAATAGTGTGGTAGAGCTGGGTGGGTAGAGCAGTCCTAGTAAAGTAGGTGAAGACACACAGAGGTTAGGACAGACAGCTTGCCTCAGTATTTAACTAATTTCTGTGCAAGATTTGCAGCATTGATGTTCTGGGGAAACGCCATTGCTACACTGCTGGGAGTAATTCACTTCACTATTTTAATATTAGCTTTCACTATATAAATATTCGTGGTCTTAACATCAGCTGTATCTGTACCAAGCATGAAAGAAGGAGTGATTTATTACTTTTAAGAGTATTCAGCTGGGAATATTTGTGTAAACCCAGTATAGTGGTGGTGGGGAATTTGGGTGTCTGTCCTTTAAGGTGGGGAATAAAGTTTGATTAATCGAAGTCTCAGTGTCATCTAAAAGCTTTTAATTGAAATTTTGTTTTCAGAAAAGGTCACCATGACACATTTAATTTCTTAGATCATGTAGAAGAGAGACCCACTTAGACTGGGAAGCTAATTCTGCCTTAAAATTCAGAGTGTCAAGTTAAACTTTCGCTGACTTAGCAAAAGGAAGTGATATATTGAGTAATTACAGTTTGAGCTATGGAGGGAAGGACTGCTTTCTTGTAACTTATATTTGGCGTGTTATGAAGCTAGAAAATATGGCCGAGAAGTTAGCAGGCATGATTAAAAGCCTTTTGAAAAGTAAGCTTGTGTTGTTTGAAATGGTCTCTGGCTGTGTCCCAGAAGTGTGGTTGGTGCCTTAAGAGGAGTTATGTGAGGCTGGGTACCCAGATCACATGAAAATTGAATGGAGTTGGATAACTGGCAGAGGCTGTTGTTTGTCTTCTTCTAGTCTTTCAGTAGCTAAATCTTAGTATAGAGTTTTGTGTTTGATTTAAAAATTTTGTTTTATCTATGCCTTCCAATTTATAACACCTGATTTCATTCAAAAGAAAGAGTTAGAATGTCTAATTCAATATGTGTAAAAGTAATAAATATTGTACACATTTGTGATCATAAATTAGGAAATTAAATGTTTTTATCAGATTGATCAGATTTTATGCTTGCTGATTTTTTTAACATCCTTTCATCTGTCTTGACAGTTTGCTCTGACTTCACCTTTCTTGTATCTGTTCTGATCTCCTGTAAGCCTGCCTACTCAGGAAGTTGTACTTCCTTTCCTTCTGACCAACACATGGCAAGCATTTTCTGAAAGTCGTTACTCATTTTGCTAACGCATTTGGCAGCTCTGACACTGCAAAGTTTCATATAATGTGTCTGTTAGACTTTGGCTTTTGTCATCGCAGAGAATTGCTTGTGTTCTTCTGCTTGTTTCATTAATCTTTATTAAGTAAAGATGTAAGCTGTCTTTAATTGAATATTTTCTTTTGGCAATAGAACAAGACAAAAGGTGTTTCTCATTAATTTGTTATTCAGCAGGAATAGCAATCTATCTGGATTGAATTTGTGACAACGTTTAATTCCTATTTGTAGAAATGTCTATGTTGAACATATTTTTCTATGTTTTCCTCAGAATATCCTATATAGTTGGACTTTGTGATGTCATTTGTCATGTGGGAATTGAACTATAGGGAATTGGTCTGAGTTGACAACATGTCTCCATGTTGGTTTTTCCTATCCTTTTAGTACAATGTGTTTTATATTTGGCCTTATAAAGTTTTATCATGCTATCAAATCATGAAGAAGTGCAGAAATTATGGCTTTTGGTTTTCTCTAGCATGTGATACAAATATTTTGAACACAGGTCATAATGAGAAATGTTGAGCTTTCTTTTTATGACACAGAAAATCATACTCAGGCAGTCCTGTAGATTTAATTATGAGGCTATCATTAGCTTGAAAACACATTGTATTGAAGAAATGAGAATAACAATTTCAGGTGTTGAATGAGTTTTTGGTCCCCTTTTCCAGTTTCTGTGCTTTTAATAATTATGTGAGATTTACGTCTTTCCCAGTTGTTTTTTTTGAAGATGCAAACTGTTTGTGACCCACTATCCTGGGCTGTTAAATTACATGAAATACAAATCAAATGCACAATTAAGAAATGTAGAAACATTTTTGCTAAACGTCACAAAAATCCCAAATGAATCTAAACTAACCTATGCAAAAATACATCTTTTAGAGTGATTTTCCTTAAAGTGATGATATTGCAACACAGTAGTGCTTGTTTATCCCAGATGCTTTCATGCAGCTCCTAGCCAAAATGAATTGTTTTTTATACATGTTAGGAATTCTGTCATCATATCATCAGGAACTCCTAGGCAAGGAAATAGGGTGTGCAAATGTGTGTTCACACGCACCTTGCGTAGAATCTACTGACACATGGAACTTTGTCTGGGAAAAAGTTGTTTAATTGGTTTGCCTGCTTTCTTAAAATTTATGAAGAGAGTATCTAAAAATCCCACTGTCGTCTGGCAAAAATGAAATAAAGCAATGTTGTAGCTGACATGTTATTAGAAAGCTAAACCTGTAAGTACACATTAGTCTGCTAGTCTGCTTTTCTAACAGAGCTCCTTCTGGAAAGAGATTTGTTTTTTGGTTTTTTTTTGGTGGGTTTTTTTTTTTTTTTTGCTAGCATTTATAACTTCAGTATGACATTTTTGAGCATTTGGCAATTTGAATAGTAACATTTTTGTGCAGTCCAGCAACTTTGACTGTTATTACTTTTTTCATGATCTTCAGCCTGACCTTTCTCCCTTCATAATATTTATTTCTGTGCCTCAGGACAGAATAATTTAGAGTGGATTGCAAAGCAAATTATGTTTCTCTTATGTGATAAATATATTGACCATTTAAATGTGGATAAACTAGCAGTAGTTTGTTATGACATGTTTTTTCCTGGAACTTTTGCCCCATATGATGCCTGAAGGTATTATATTTTTTCGTGTGCTATGCTTCAAACCCTGAGTGCTATCACATGGCTCCTGCTCACTAAGCCCAGAACAATGAGCTTGGTTGTGTTAGAAGAAACTTCCATGTTTCAGAATAACTGGCCCCCTTTCATAATGGAGGAATGTCACATCAACCCCAGAGAAGCAGCTAAGTATTATTTCCCATTGAATAATGCAGTGGTGTTTTGTTTGGTTTTTTGGTTTCCTTTTTTTGTTTGGTTTTTTTTTTTTTTTTTAATGTGTGTGTCTGATTTAACTAGAAAAATCTGGGATAAACAAATGCTTTTACTCTTTCCATTTGTCAGGAATTGTGGTGTATTAATACCAATGCAATTTATTCGGACAGTAGCAGCAATCTCACTCTTAGATGTAATTGGATTGTGTAAATATTCACAAGAAATTTATATGCTTCAATTCATTTTACCAAACAAATCTTCAATCAGCTGCAGTTAGTGTATTCCATAAAGTTACTTCTGTAATGCCCCCAGCTAGTAAATTATAATGCTATTATAATTTACTGTTTATCTTGACATATTTTTTCAGTTTTGCTAGATAAATATTTTTAGGCACACTAAGTCTTCTCTTACTGCTCCATATCAAAAGTTTGGTCATCAAACAGCTGGAGACTTTTTAGAACAGCTTATTACATATTAGTCAACTTATTTTATAAAATTTTAATTGTCATATTTACCCAAATATTAAAAGAAAAGTAGATGCAGGAACAGACATATTGGTTTTTTTATGTCACATTAAGCATGTCTCATTTTGAATATTCATACACTATGTAACGCTGCAGACTAACAAAAAGTGATAGTCGATATCTTGGATAAGAAAATTGTTTAATATTTTTCATATGCAAATTTATCTTTACTGGCTCTATTTAGCATCCTCTGTTTTTCTGAAATTGCCACGTGGTTAAAGTAGCTTTCTTCATTTTTGTTTGAGCTAGAAGTACAGGATTGCTGGTAGAAAGCTGTGGCATTTGCTTTGTAAATGCCTCCAGTAAAGGCCCATGTTTGCTTTAAGCTGACACAAAGTAGCCAATGCCAGTTCTTTCATACTTCTCCTACCCAGTTAATTTTTCTTGCTCACAAAAAGCTTCAAAGAGTAAAGATTTTTACACTTTCTTATGCAGAAGATAGACTTGGCTGCAGGATCTGAACAGGAAGATTAGGCGACTATGCTGAATAAGCAAATAGTCCTTTAGTGGTTGTAATCAATGGCACAGGGTCTATCTGAAGGCCTGTCACTAGTGGTGTCCCCAAGGTTCAGTACTCAGCCCAGTATTGTTTAACTTGTTCATCTGTGACTTGGGGGAAGGGGGAGGTGTCTCCTCAGCAAGTTCACTGGGGACACAAAGCTGGGAGGAGTGGCTGATACCCCAAAGGGCTTCAAAATGGTCTTCAAAAGGGTCTTGAGAGAGATAGAGAGAAGAACTGGAAGACTCAGAGATGGGCAGAAAGGCAATTGCAGAGTCCTGCACCCGGGGAAGAATCTAACCCAAGATCTAACTTGGGTTTATTGTCTTGAACTCAGTTTGATTGTGAAACTGATGTACATTTTGCAGTAGAAAACACTGGTTTATACTGCAATGATTTTGATTTCTACACATGAGGATGTGACAGGTATCAGAAGAAATAATATCTTCCTACTGCAAGGTATAGAATGGGGATTTGGGGAGTTGAATAGGGGTTTAGTGTGGTGCAAGTGTATTTTGTTCCTTGCAGATTCTGTTTTACACAAATGTAAAGCTTTACATGAAATTTCAAGTCTAGGCACCTACCTATCAAGCTGAAATTACTTAGAAAACACTTACTTTTATTAAATTAAAATTTTAATTCATTCATCTCTCTAAAATATATTCCCCAAAATAAAAATACCTACACTGGACTAAGGATCTAAAATAAATTCTTTACTCATAGAGACTGGTTAAATATTGACTGTAGCTTACGATGATTAACTCCAATAAAGGGGAGCAGGAGTGTAATCAGTTGCCTTATCTTACCTTTTGAGACCATCACTGGTGAATCTATTCTCTCTGTATTCAGCTGGGGTTATCTTTTTATTCTAATGTGTTTTTCATTGTTTCTAAACTTTAAACCACTAACTGCATTTTATTTAACAGGAGCCTGTATTTAGGTTTGAGGGTGTAATTGCAAATCCACTCTTTTCACACTGAATTAAGTATTAGAGAACACAGGGTATTTGGACAAACATAAACTTTAGGTGGCATATTTATCTTTAAGGAATTGTGAAATATATTTTTATATATATGTACACATGTATATATATATATATGCACACATGTATGTGTGTGTGTATATTACAGTTACTGTAAAATCTGTCTACCAGGCAAGATATTTTTTGAATGTAATTTTGGACACTTCTTCAAGATTTTTGTGTTTGTATTCTCAGTTATTTCTAAAACATCTGCACTGTGTTGCTCCTCTGACCTGCGTTGTTTACTGGAAAATAATGTTTAGCCTTTGATTTTTGTCTGGATAATGGTATCTTTCATTTTTAGCAATAGCTATTTCTCACTTAAGTCTACTTTTTCCTCCAGGAATCTTGTATATCCTGGGACATATCCTGTATATCTGTAGTTCCTGGGGCAAACAATTTCCAATGACAACAGATTTTGTCCCTGCGCTAGATTTGTGCACTCAGAATTCAGATCAAAAGCAGAATTGTTATATTTTTTTCTATGAAGACTGATTATACACTCCATACAAGTTCTAATCTTAACCAGAAAGCTATTAAATAATACCTTGTATTTTGAAAACTGGCTGTTACAATGTGTGAAAAGGAGTTAAAAAATTTTATTTCTGAAACTCCTCTAGAAAAATGCAGTTCTTGTTGCCTGTCACATTTCTTGAATTCATTGTTGGAGGGGTGGATGTTTGTCCTTACCAGAAGAGCATTGCAAAGCATTGTATAGTTTCAGTTGTTCTGTCTAGGTACTAAATGTTTAATTTTCAGATGTTTGTTGTTTATAAAAACATTTGTGTGAGTGGATGTGTTGAGATGTCTTTTCTTTGTTAATAATTGAGGCCAGTATGTAGTTTCTCACTTCAATATGCTTTTCACTATTCAATTAAAGTTGTTTTGGGTACTTTTTTTTTATTGAGCAAGATTTCATTTTTGAAGTGGCCCCACACACTTAACTGGTTTTAATTCTGCAGTTCATTCCAATGAGATAATGGTATATGCCTAATTAGAGCTCTTTGAAACATTTTTGGGTGGGTCCAGTATACTTTATTTGCTAGCCCTCTTATATTTGAATACACTGTTCTTTGCTGTAAACTTTAGAGTGTAAATATAAAAGGCAATGCCACGAGTTCTCTTTGGGCTCTCAAAGTCGGCTGTTGTTCAAAATTCAAATAAAACTGGACAAACTGGTAGGTTTTTTTTTCTCTCTTGTGAGTAGTGACAAAAATTTGACTATAAGAGAAGTATTGACTTTTTTTCTTGCAAAATGTTTGTTTTGAGGCTACATTTATAAAGTCAGTGGGTTGGCTGCAGTATTCTGATGTTCCCTGTGACACTGAGGGTAGAAGTTGAGTTCCTCCACAGCTTTGCATAACTTGGATCTCAGAAAAAGATCAGGCAATTCAGGCAGTTTGTGGTATAATGGATATTGTTATAGCATAATGGATCTGTGTGGTAAGTGTATGTTGTTTTGCTTGGTATGATTTATCAATTGGAGTAACAAAGTGCTTTAACTTCAGTTTGCAGTGATCATAATACTCTCGTACATAAGGAGTAATTTATGAATTATGCATGTAGTAGCATCACTCCAAGTGGAGGAACTGAGGTAGATTACTTCAATCAAAAATGAAATTTAATTGTCTGCTTTAATTCACATACACAGTGTTTAGGCTGTCATGTCTACTGAACAGACTGTATATAGAGAAGATTATTCCAGGAGAATAATGAAAAGGAATCTAGGACATTCAGGATTTTTTGTCTTGCAGTATATGTTGATATAATGTAATTCCAATACTGTCCTCACAGGTAGGAGTAAAACAGTTGTTTTTTTTTTAAACTACAGTTAAATTTGGAATCTTGTCTGTGACAAATATCTTGTAACTGCTTATGTAACCAAGGGATTTTTTCTCTTGGAGATATCTGAAAAGAAAGCATGAGTATAACTTTGAATGTGCTTCCTCGCTGAGGAGGACAAGTGCTTAAATCTGATTGTTGAGGGCTTTGCCGTTATTAGAACTAATAGAAACCATCAATAAATATGTTGCTCCTTCCCTGTTGACTTCTACCCTCTGTGATGGTGGTCACTGGTTCTAGTGACCTCCTCAATTGGAAGATTTTGTGGTTGTTGTTAGAAGAACAGGATGACTGTAGTAAAGAAAAATAAGACAGCATCCTTCTGGCTACAACTATTTATTTTAAGTTAATTCTACAGCTGAATGAAACTCTATTTAGGTAGTTAAGCAAAAATTCTCAGTATTTTGGGTTTCATTGGTGCTAACTTGGCAAACAAATTGTACGTATTTGCTAAAGCCTTGCCATCTCTTGTAAACCATGTTTTGTTTTGAAGGTAGCTCTGTTTAGATATGGAATAAAGTAACAGAAATTAGGGGGGAACAATTCATGTATCTAAAACCATAGTGTCAGGATTTTAGTATTGTTTGGGGTATTCAAGGTATCCTTACGACAGAGTGGAGATAACACAGGCAAGATGGGCCCTGTTGGATAGCAGTTGTAGGCCTGTAAAGATACTGTAGATTCTCTGAAATAACATCTGAGTCCAACTTCAGCTGACACAGTGAATTAAAAAGGAAATTTTATCCTAAAAGAATGAAACATAGCAGGGATACAAATCTGTCTAAAATTAAGATCAAACACATCCTCAACCCACAGAGGATAAATCCAACTTTACCCTTAAAAATGTGCAGGAATAAATAGAATACAATAGTATTCATTGGTTGTACAATCTGGACAACTTGTTAACAAAACCTTGGGAGAAAGAATAGTTTAGGTTGTATTTGTCCTTGATGGAATTATTGATTGTTCTGTTTCTCTTTTAGGTTATGGTCAGACTGGTCCAGTGGTTCAGAGAGGTGGATATGACTCCATTGCTGCTGCTGTTTCTGGTCTCATGCATATCACAGGGCATGAGGTATAGTGCAAAACTTACAAATTTCACAGAATCTCTGTACCATATACCAAAACTGGCTGCTGCATGGAATAAGTCAGCCTATGCTAACTCATCTGTTATGCAAACCCTCCTGAGTCCAACAAGACCTCTCATCTCTGGGAGTCTAAGAAAATAGTAGTGCCTATATACTTCATGTATCTCACTCCAGGCTTGTAAAGAAAAATGCTCCAGAAACAGAAAATTTTTAAAAACCCAGAAAAATCCTAAATCTCCAGTAAATAAATTGACAATGTATGCTAACCTGTTAATGGCCACTTGTAGTCACTTCAAGAGCTGTAGTAGGCATATTGTTGACAGCTGGTTGATGGAACCATACCTATGAGTGTGAAGCCTCATTGATGCTTGAATATTGATAGTCCCTTTTTTAAAGTGGGAATTGTGAAGATATCTAGATAACTCTGAAAAAAACAGCTGGTTGTTTTTCAATCATTTTGCCTGCAAATAGACAGAGAGATGCCATGCATTTTTGGAAATGCTTCATGTGCTGGTGTTCCACTGATACCCAAGATATTTTGTAGTTTTGGCAGTGCAGGAAGCATAACAGTAGTTTAGTATCTGAATTCTAGAGGTACGCAGAATGTGTGTCTTCAGCTCAGAAAAATGCTGGTCAAATTATCATTTAATTCAGCTATCTTGATTCACCTACAGATGCAGGAATTGTGATCCCTCAATGTCCCTTTTCAAGTGAGGTGGTGTTACAAGTCTGTATGCATTATAAATGCTTGATACTCTTCTGTGCTGTTGCTCCAGATACTCTGGAAGCAACGGTGCAGATCTTGCAAGTACGGTACTTGCGTGTTCTAGATAAACAAGGAATTAATAAAGTTTCTGTACTGTCAAATGTTCATGTCTGAGTAGGTTGTTGTAAGCTAACCACACATGATCTGGTCACAACTCTATTATAGGATTGATATAAGCCAACAGACTTGTTTTCTACTGAGAACAATGGCAAACATCAGAAGTTTGTACTTCTGGCAACTATTGTTACCAGAATTGTCCTTTTTATTAGGGAAAAAAATCAAAATCAAGCTTTTTTTTTTGACTGAGTAAGCTGAAACATCTTGTGCCGAGTGTCCTGAGACCGTCCATTTCTGCTGTGTTATTGGAACTTACTTCTAGAATGTCCCATCTCAGAACATGAGAAGGCATGAAATTGAGTACAGTCCTTATAGGCACATCCCTTCAAATATATAATGCACAGATGCACTAGGCATTGTATGATAACTGTAGCTGTAATGTAAGCAAATTTAACATTGTGTCTGTAGAATAAAGGTTAATACTTCTAATACAATGACAGAAACTTCATGCGTACCTCAAAATATACCAAACAAAATTAAAAGGATATAAAACCTGTTAGAAAGGGGCAAATGTTGTTTGTACAACATGAATAAAGGAAAGTAGATAGAAATATTGAAAAACATAGGACTCTTGTAAAGCTTTTCAATGATAAGAGAATGCCAGAATAAATAACCATATTACTGAAAAATTGCATGCGAGTTGTATTATGAAAGTAATAGTCCTCAGTGGCTATTAGGAAGATGGATTTTATTAAAAGACTGTGTTAAGATCTACACTGGAAAACCAGATGTTTGCAACACCACACCAAGACTTGACGTAATGTAATCATAGGAATCATTTAGTCATTGTCAGTAACAGCTTTGTCTGTTCACTGGGGGCTTCTAATAATTCATTCAAACTTAGTCTTGTTAAAATAAACATGCTAAAATTTGCTTATTTTTCTTTATTTGAAGTTGTTTATGTAGTATTTCCTCAGTTTCTGAAAACCATAGAGGGACAAAGACTTAAATAGTCCATGACTCCAAAGAAACAAGTGTACTTTTTGTTGTTGTAATGAAAACTTTCCCAAGTGACTGTAAAGTCATATTGTATGCTTGTTTGAAAGTTACTGTAAAATAGCAAAGTATTATTAAAAGTAAAATCTTCCAAGTTTTTCTTACATTCATGTTCATGTGACTGAATTATGTATAAAATTTCACAAAAGTAAGTCTGAACAAAAATAGAAAACCTTGTTTCAGTCAACATGTGGAAAAGTCACCAAAGTAAAGAAGAGAAAAGAATCTTACTCTTTTACATGTTTCTTGGTTTTGGTTGGTTTTTTTTGTTTGTTTGTTATTATTTTTTTTTTAAATAAAACTTCAATTATTTGTTGACTAGATATCATGGAATTAATGTGCAAAAAGTAATAGGTTCATTTGAATGGGTAGACTAGAGTCTGGGGTGTTTTTAATAATAAAATAGAAAATGCCATGCTTATGAACAGGAAGTGATAAAAAAGGGGAAGTTATAAAAGATGGTGTTGGTTTTGTATTTAATGGCAGTAGTTATAGATAATCAGCATAACATCATCAGTGCAACAGTGCTCTTTGGAGACAACTCTTTCATAAACAAACCATTGAATGTTCTTGCAGGATGATTTTAGAGGCATCAGCTGATGCCACAGACAAATTGTAATGAATCTGAGCAACAGCAAAAAAACATCTACATATGTGACTGAGGTGCGTAATACGTGACTGAGGTGGAGGTATACATATTTATATTGAGGTATACATATTTACAGCTCCTTAGAAAGCATTTTAGTAATATGGTACTAAAATTTTTTCCTGTATCTGACACATACAAAAATGTATAGATCCAATAGCAGTATATATTCTTGTCTATAAATGAACAGCTTGCTTTTTTTCTCTCTTTTTTTTTTTCCCCAGGAATCACTTTGAAATAGTAAGGTGATAACTTTGAAATGCTTCTGGGTGATATTCTGAACCTTGAAATCAAACTATAACTTCTGCAATATTGCAAAATTATTGGCACAAACAACTGCATTTGTGCTAGTGTTGTTTTTGCTGGTTGTACAAACTTAAAAGCAGTAGAACAATGTCTTTAAATCATGGTTTTGTGTACAGAAACCTGCATGTCATTCAAGCTCTTACACCTGTAATTGATTGCTTTTGTATTAGAAGTGTTTCACACCTGTGAAATTTGAAATTCTAACGTGTTTATGAGGAGAATCTGTTTTGTGTAAATCCCTAACAGAAAGAAAAGTAGTTGCTTCAGGACACATTCAGGTTTTCTTTACATAAATTAAAATATGCTATAGGACAAAGTTCGCACCGATGACTCTTTTATTGTCCTGGATGACATAATTTATAGATATTTCCTGGTTGAACACTGCTTTCAAGTTTCAAATTTGATGAACGGAAGGGTTTTACTTGAATATATTCAGATTTATCAGTGCCAGATGAATATAGCTTTGATGAAAATTTCTATGACTCATCAAGTCAATAACTCGAAATTAATTAACTAAAGCCCAATTTGGTTACAAATCCTCTTCCATTTCCTACTGGATCATTATATGGGGTCTTCAATATTTGAAGTACCTTTATGGTGGTGCATTCTTTCTTGACGAAAAAACATTTTTGTTTTATCGAATATGAGACAGCATTTAATCTGCAATCCAGAGAGGCCATTCTTTGGTTTAGTACCAAACTAACTGTAAGAAAAGAATACACATGTTATATATAGTTCAGAGCTGTTGAAAAATACAGCCATTGCTGGTTCATATTAGCTTCAGCAATTATTTCACATCTGTAAAGACTACAGGACTTAGAATGCTTTCATTAAGCATGTAATTTTAAACAATTTTCATTTTAAATTGATGATTTTTGTATTATTGATCTAAGTTTGAGAAGTTATTCAAAGGGGAAAAAAAAGCCTCAGGAAAGGAAACTTCTAAAATGTGTTGTGGCTATATCTGGGCCAGAATATGTTGATCAATTGTAAGGAATTCAGCAAACAGCAAAAATTAGGAATAAAAGTGTAAACTATAAGATTGAACATTAGCAAAGAATAGTGATTTGAAAACCAAAGGTCTGCTCTACTGGTATGAATCCTTATCCTTTCAAAGGAGGAAAGGGCAAGTCCTGATGCTGCACCTAATTTAGGGTTTGAGCCAGCCCTTGATGCAAGATGGCAGTTTGTTTGCTTAAGGCACATTCTCTCTGGCTAGGGATACATTTGGTCTTCCTATCAGAAGAGTAATATATTTTTGTCTGGCAGAGGTGATGGTGTTTGTAACTTTTGAAGTAATTTGCTTGAATAAAAGATACTATATATATCCTTTGCCCAAATAACTGCTATATTAGCTACACAAAAGTACTGCTGGGCTGGCAGAAGCTCTATCTAAAGGAAGGTATTTCTGTGTGAGTGTAGCTTTATCCTTCATCTAAAGCAGCTTCACATCCTTTGTTCTGCAGGATAGCGATAAAAACCTGAATTAATCCATTTTACAGTACTTACACCTGTGCATCCCCCCCAAAGAAAGACACAGGAGCTGATTATAGCTGATTAAATGGTGAGACATGGCAGCTAGTCATTGGCAGAAAGACCTGGGAAGTCTAGGAATTGTGTGGACTGGTTCAGAATTATAGGTTGTGCAGTGTTAGGATAAAAAAAGCCAATATATTAAATATATACATAGCAGTAAAGTACTGATAGTTTGTAGGTGTGTTCTGTAAGGGGAAATTGTGAAAATATTTTTAGAAATAAAGGTGAACTTTTTACTGAGGCAAAGGAAGTGTTTGCTTTTAAACTTTAGGTAGTTTAGTACTTGATGAGGAAGGTTCAGGAATTCATATTTAACAAGCTATTGAAATAATCCCCATTTCTCTGTCTTCCAAGTATAGCGTTTTCCTTCAAGGGTGTAATTAACAACTCTCTGAAAACAGTGGAAAGTGTTTTCAAACTAAAAAATGTTGCAACACATCTCTACAAAATCTAAAGTCTTTGGTTTCTTCTCAATGCAGTGAATGTAATGAAGTAGCTATAATAAAGAACAATTTAACAAACTGATTAGTTGCAGCAGATAATATGAATTAATTTCTTTTGGTTTTGGTTGGGTGTTTTTGTTGTGTATGTATGTTTTTTTTGTTGTGTGTTTTTTTATTTTGTTTTGTTTTTTGTTTGTTTGGGGCTTTTGTTTGTTTCTTTTGTTTTTGATTTTATTTCTCTGTGGAAGCTCTGAGGAACAAAAACCTTCTCCTGGGCTGATTAGTTTTCTCTGTAGGCCTGTGCATATAAGAGTGAAGACCAAACTTTCCTGCTTTTCCCCAGGGTTCAGTACAAGGAGAGTGGTAAATAGCTGGAATCTTTGAGTGGTGTTTTCTATTGGAAAGCTGAAGTAGCTTAGTGTAGAGTCGGGAGAAGGAAGAATAAGAGATTCTTCCAAGAAGTAGTACTTCTGAAAGCAGTGTTCACCTTAATATTGTGTAGATATGTATGGATATCTAGGCTACAGAAATTCACAGACTAATCCTTACTGATGTTTGAATGAGAGTAGTGAATTTTTAAAGAAAATAATTTATATTTTATACAGATTTTATATTTTTTGGTCAATTTCATGATATGAAAAAAATAGCAGCCTTTTCCATCTTATGCAGAAAATATTGTCCTACTGTCTTTTATTTCAGAATTTTTCTATTAATGCAATTGATAATAAAATAAAAAAATTAAAAGAAAATATAATAATTTATATATGACTTGATATCAAACTTGTGTAAATCCTGTTGAAGTGGAAAAGAAAAATGGTGGAGATTAATTTTCTTTCACGAAGCCAAGACACTCTTAAAAAAATAATTATCAGGTAACAATTCTTGCAATCTTATTTAGAAGGTTATTATTACAATAATTACACTTAGCAGTTTAGACATCGCTAATTAAAATAATTCTAAAAATTCAGTTTTATTAAATTTATGCTACATTAGTTTAAATACATTTATGATAACTTGACAAACAGTTATTATTTATCAACTGTAATGATTTTAAGTTGTCTTATGGTAGGCTTACTTGGGAGCCAAAACTCTGTAACAGTCTCATTCACTTTGCACTGCTATTTTTCTTCAAAGCTTGAAAACTTTGAAGTTTTAATATTTTGTATATAATTTATATAATAAAATTTTATAAAGTGCTTCTTATAAAATATTCCCCCATTTCTTACTCTAAAAAGTTTGAGGTCAGGTGGTCAGATTCTCACAGCAGCTCCTTATTTTGAATTCTTACTTTTTGTTTGGTTGGTTTTTTTAAGAAGCACTTTAAAGATCATATGATAAAAGCCTAGCTTTTAGAAGTTCATTTTGTCATTGATTTCAGAGGGGACATATATCATATATCTGTTCAAACAGAAGTTTTGAAACACATGATGTAAAATGAATATTCTTCCCTCGATGCCAGAAAAGGCATGACATACAGAAAAAAAAAATATTTGAACAAACAACTTCTCAGTGACTTCAGTGAGAAGGTCATGAATTTGCATGTATTTGCATGTGTAAACAAAAAAATGGGTTTGTTTTCTTACTAGAAGCCTGGAGTGTGTATACCGGAAAATACAAAACTGAGCTTTGACTTGGGGAGGGACTGAAGAAGGAGAAAAAGGGAGTGAGAAGAATGAAGTAATATGGTTTTGCTTTTTAAACAGACAGGTTCCTGTGTCATCATCCTGTGGGAATTGCTTAGGCCTTTGGCTTCTAGGCATAATAAAATGCAGTCTTCAATAGCTTTTTTTTTTTTTTTTTCACTGTTGAGTTGAAGCATTATGTTATTAGGGACAAAAAATTGCATAATAAATCCTTCATGATTTGCAGTATGTGACATCACAAAATGGCAGTTTTATGTACATGCTGCAAGAATATTTGGTTTTCAGTGGTAGGTTTTATACATCCGTTCACTCAAAGATACTAATTCTTGCACTAACTGTGTCTGAGTGCAACCATCCAACCAATTCCTTATCTACCAAGTGGCCAGTTTAAACACAAGCATGTCTTATGGGACAGCGTCAAATGCTTTGCACAAGTCCAAGTAGATGACATCAGTCACTCTTCCCAGAGCTGCTACTGCTGTAACCCCATCATAGAAGGCCACTAAATTTGTCAGACACAGTTTGCCTGTAGTGAAGGCATGTTGGCTGTCACAAATCACCTGCTTATTTTCCATGTGCCTTAGCATAGCTTCCAGAAGAATCTGCTCCAGAATCCTGCTAGATAGGAAGAGGACACTGGCAGGCCCATGGTTCCCTGAGTCTTCTTTTTTAGCCTTTTTAGATATGGGGATTATGTTTCCCTTTTTCTAGTAAGTGGGAACTTCCTTGGACTACCATGCCTTCTGAAATATGATGGAGAGAGGCTTAGCCATTCCCACTGCCAAATCCCTTGGGTCCTGCATATGTATGTCATCTGGTCCAATGGGCTTATGCACCTTCAGGTTCCCTAGATGGTCTTGAACCTGATCTTTTCCTACAATGTTCTATGTTGCTGTCTCTCCAGCAGATATTGGGGTGGTTGAAGCCCCCATGAGGATCAGGGCTTGTGAATGCAAGGCCACTGTGGTCTGCCTATAGAGGGCCCCACACGCTCTGTCTTCCTGAATGGGAGTGCCTGGCAAGATTATAATGTTGCCTATAATTGCCCTCCATATGGTCTCAACCAGCTCTTCATCCATCCCCAGTGAAACTCTGTGTGTTCCAGCTGGTCATTGTCTGAGGGTAGAGGGAATCTCTATCTCCTTGTGTTCTTTTGCTAAAGAGCCTACATCCCTCCATTCCAACACTCCAGTCATAGGAGTCATCCCACCATATCCCTTTCATGCCAATAAGATCCCAGCCCTGCACAATCATATTGTCTCTGCTTGTTTTCCTGCTTTTAATTTTTACTTTGTTTATTTTTTTGTTTGTCTTGTTTCATTTTGGGGTGTTTTCTTTTTCTTTAGGGTGGTGAGCCAGTTAGACCAGGAGTAGCAATGACAGACCTTGCTACTGGGTTGTATACATATGGAGCAATTATGGCTGGTTTACTTCAGAAGTATAAGACGGGAAAAGGACTACACATTGACTGCAATCTCTTGTCAACTCAGGTAAAAAAATTGCTTTTTGCTGTGGATATTTGAACCTAAGAATACCATTTGCATCTAAATTAATGTGCATTAGTTAGTTTAACTAATGACAACAATAATAATGACAATAGTGATCATTCTCTTAACCTGCCACTCTGGTAGTGACCATTTTATATGACTTGGTTATTGCTACGACTGCACTAAGTTTGGTTTTCATTTTTTACAAAGAACTGCCATATTCTTTGAAAACAGGTTAATCAAGGTTTATAATATCACTGAGATTATAACAGTTGTAGTGAGTAATTTGAGACAGACAAGCTTAAGTGGTTAAACCAAAGTTGAAAGGAAGGCTTTGGCACTGGCTCAGGTTACTTTTGGAGTGACTGAATAACTTATGCAAAAGCACCCAGAGTAATAAAGTATCACTCAAGTTTCAAAGTAATGTAATCCAGGAGGTCTGCCTTTTGGCTCTGGGAGATAAAAAAATGAAGTAAGCTTGAAGATGCAATGTATTGCCTAGGCATTAAAGGCAAAGTTGTTTTAGTCATGAAAGATATACCATATACTACAAATAATGAGAACTTTAACTCTTCTTTGAATATTTAAATATTGGTGCCATGATTTATAACTTCTAAAAAGCAAGTGACATTGGTATGAGCTGCATATGATCAGACGACACATTGTCTTGCTGATGTAGGTACTTGCTGGTACCAAGCTGGCATGGGGAACACAGGAATTTTTGTTCACATTATAAAATATATGTCAAAATTGTATGCAGTCCTAATTAAAGCGATTACAGTGCTCCATTGTCTTCATCTTTATTCAACTGTATTTTTATGCACATTATACCTGTCAGTACAGTTGAGAAATGACAGTGCCCATTGTGCTAAAAGTTAGCCCAGCTGTGAGCACAAGGTTGGACACCTATATCATTGTATGATAACAATGATCGAGACTAATGACTGAGGTTGCTTTTGTTTTAGTGCCTACTGCTTTTGTCTCAATAACTACTGAAACCAGAAAGGAGGGGAAATCCTTGCTTAAATCAATAAAGAACTTTTCATTTGTTTTGGAACAAATGTTTGTAAGACCTGAACTTGATTATACTTAAATATATTTGTAAATGTTGTGTATGTATTGGAAAAATGTTTAGAAAAAGCATTTAGAAAAATACTTTAAATATGTATTAAATCCTTATTAAATATTTTGTATATATATGGATGTAGGGGGGTTTTTGTGTTAAAGATATTGTAGTGTTATATATTATGGCAGCTGCTCCTTGATCTTTTTATTTTCTAATTTTATAAAAATACTTCTGATAATTTTTATTAATTTCCAGAATAATTCTCTATGTGTGTTTAATTCCTTGTTCCACTGGTTTTTGCCCCTTTTTTTTAAATGAAGTCTTCTTGATTATTTTTAGATATTTTATCAAAGGCTGAAAGAAAAAAGCATTAAAGATAGGTGTTTCTGTAGCTCTCTTATTTCAGCTTGTTACTTCATTTGTCTTTATAATCTTT
Organism: Petroica traversi; assembly: GCA_025920805.1. NCBI lineage: Eukaryota > Metazoa > Chordata > Aves > Passeriformes > Petroicidae > Petroica > Petroica traversi. Next base: position 7,587,950 of record JAHLSL010000117.1, on the reverse strand, counting down.
TGCGTGATTAGGGTAGATTTGTCTATGCACTGAAGAGTTCTTATATTGCAAAGTTCCCATCTGAACTTCCACATCATTGTCCTTTAGGCTACTCACGGGCATACACAAGGAAGAGATTGAAGACCTGGATAGATGATAGTGAACAAAGCATGTGACATGGTGTTTTTCTTCTACATGATTAGTTGAAGCAGTGCTAAATGGTCAAGGAAGAGCTTAGTAGGTTTTTTTTAATTTTTTTTTTTAGACATTAGCCCCTTCCCTGCTCATTATCAAATTATAGTTATCTAAAAGTTATTAAGAAGTAATTCCATAAATGCACACTCTCATTGAAAAATAAATATTTTTGTTTACTTCAGTGTTGGGTAAATGAAATTCAAATAATTTGGTATATTGGAATAGAGTATGGATAAAAGATGTTATTCAGAAAACAACTCTTTTGTTTTACATGACTCTGTTGCTTCAGTCCAAATTAATTTTAGGGTGTTGGCCCAAGACTGTAATGAGAACATCTATTAAGTTGGAAGAAGTATTTATGGATGAGGTTCTAAAGTACAAAAAAAAACCCCAAAAAACAATATGTGATTAATCCCATTAAAAATATGTGTTAAAATGAATGAAGAAAAACATAAGTGGCAGCTGAGTCTTGCTCAAACCATCTAGTTTCTTGGTTTGTTTTCTTTCCTTTTGTCAGAGTGCTGGTTACTTGTAGGTCTTTAAGGGTGAGTGTCTCTACTAAGAAAGAGTAGTACAAATCTGAAAATTATGTAAATAAATAAATTAATCTTGCAATATTTCTGATGATGATGAGTTTTTCTTAAAGGAAGTTCGACAATTATTGTGATGCGATCAGGGTTTTTTTAAGATACATGTTTCCAAAGAGATTTTGGTTTTATCTCCAAAATAAGTATATAAAGCTAGCTCTTCCTCATATGATGAATATTTAAAAAGGAACTTTTTGAAGTTTCTCATGGATGCTGCCAAAAAAATAAGGATCATAAAATTTTAGGCTTTCAGTTAGATTCTTGTTGCTGTTGATTAATGGTAGGGTCTAGAGGTCAAACAGAGACATTGTGATAACTTGGCCTTAAGCATGAGTTTCACTCAAGTGCAGTAATTGTTAATGAGAAAAAAGGGTATCTTCTATGTGTATGGAACCATCCTATTTATAGTGTTGTGACAGCAGGGCCTTGTGTGAAACTTCTTGGTCAGCATTTCAGGCACTGAGCTAGTATAGCAGTGTGCTTGGATCTTTTGTCCATCCCTTCATCTGAACTAAAAATTGTGAGCCTGGCCAATACATATGTCTTCATTGTTCAGTGTTGATGACTTTGACTATGTCAGAAAGTAATAAAACCCCCAGGGGTTAAGTCACTCAGATAATTAGAAAATCTTGAAAACTGTTTGGTTTATTCTATAGCAGAAAACTTAGCATCTAAATGTCCGTCTGTGTCTGCACTGTCACTTTACTTCATGCCTTGTAGAAATGCAAGAGGATTTTATTTTTCTTTTTTTCTTTTTTTTTTTTTTTTTTTTGCGGATGGGAGGGTTGGAGAATGTTTTTGATACTGATTTCCTGCACAGACATGCAAATAACAAAGAGCATTGAACTGAATTCAACTGCCAACAAAACCAATCTGAAGCTTTTTAAAGAGCTGTCCCACTGACTGGCAGGTTAGTTACATATTTATGATCTGTGTAGAACCAAATTATAAGTGAGATCTTGTTCTCTGAAGAAATTCTATTTTTAGAATATCTTAAAATACATACTTTTCTTTCAAATTCTATGTTTTAAACACTTATTACTACCAAAGAATTCTTTCCCCCTAACAAAATAGGATTCTAGGATTTTTTTGAACAAGAGATACAGTAACTCTTAGGATGTGGTTTTGCAGTGAGCAGAAACTTTCCATATCTCTCATCTATAAACTTTTAACCCATGTCCTATGATTCCTTTGAAATTTTTGACTTTTAGATGATTCACAGTTGTCAGCTCCAGATCTTTCAGCATCTAAATAGTGCCCTTTAGATGATACTGGTAAATAAGAAGGAAGTGGGGTTTGGATTTGTTTCCAATTATGCAATTGTGCCTTTTCTTCTGTTGTGGCTTAAAAAAATCTCTTGGAAGTTTTAATATCCTTCCTGTATTTAATTACAACCAGGCTCCAACAAATACTGTAATAAGTTAGTTTCATTTGGATTAAAAATCTGCAAGGAATATTTTACATTAAACATTTCTTCAATTTTGAACTATATTTTTTCCCAGATTCCACAGACAGGATAATATGGTTAATATTGTTTGTATAATATGATTTTTCATCAGACACTTCTCTGCTTCTAATTGCTATATTCTAATTTGTATTTACCATAGCAAACAGTTAATCTTCTTAAAATATTGAAGTGACTCAAGAAAAACCTAGAAAATTGGTATAAATTATTTTCTTGATTTCATTTTTGCACTTAATTTGACAGTTATTTTACTGAGGGCATGATGAGGGTTAGAAGCTATTATTTTTTGTTTCTGCATCATATTTTCCCAAGATGATTCTGTATAAGGCTTATCTGTTTAAAGTGCTTTCAGTGCTATCTATTCAGGGTTTTCACAGCATGTCTTTTGGCAATTATTGAGCGTAGGTGAAACTGGTAACTGTTGCATACTGCCTTAGGACATGCATGGCAACATAGAATCCCTGAGCAGTAAGTTATGTAGAAATATCAATCTTGGATCTTAAGCTGTTAAGGTGTTCAGGTGTCTTGGTTGTATCTTGTCTTGGTTAATCTTTTCTGGCTGTTATTGCTTCTGGTGATTTTGAAGGCCAGCTATGAGGACCGTTACACAGTTGTCTTGTTTTTGGGTATGGTCTGAATAAGTGGTTTTTTTACAAGCTCATAAAGCATCATCTTTGCAAAACACTGTATTCTTAATCTCCATCATAATAAAAAGTTGAGCATGTGCTGTATGAAGATGTCATCTTTTTCAATTGTATAGCTCTCATATGGAAAAATAACAAAATCTGAATTAATATGAACATTTCTTTAAACATATACTGCACTTTAAACACTTCTTGTACTCTATTCTTGACAATTTCCATTGAGGACAGCTGCATTAACTAAGAAGAGACCTTACCCCTCTGGGTTTTAAGCAGCCAGAATTTGATTTAATAGACCAGAAGACCATACTAACATGACAGTAACTCAATTTAATATTGGCCTCTGTGGAATGTGTGTTATGATTTCTAATGATTAGTTATGCAGTCATTGGTAGAACATCCTCCAACTGGGTCTTGGTTTTATTTGGTGGCTTTCTTTACTCTGTAAACAGAGTACATATTCAAATTGCTAGGGGATTTCTTCTATAAATGCTACCTGACTGTAAATTCTGTGTCTTTTTGTCTTTTCTACCATTGTACTTGCGCTAAAGAAATGAGTTGCAGCTTCGTTTTCCTGTGTTGATCTGCCTCTGTCATTAATTAGAGAAAGACTAGAAAGGAGATAGAAAAAATATGTCACTTTATTACAAAAAAAAAAAACCCCAAAACCAAACAGCTTCCTGGAGTGGGTAGGGGAGAGAGTATGAAGACAAAGGAAGACATTTATTTTAATGAGTTTTTAATTTAGACGACCTTTAAATAAGGGTGTAATCTTGGAAATGGAATCAAGATGTTTATTACCAGCAAATCAGATTTCAGAATCATGCTGAGTATTAGGAGAAGGATAACCTGGGTAAATGAAAAGAAAGGGGATTTATTCAAGCAACTAGTAGCAGAATAAACACATTTAGTGTCCTCCAAAAGCTCACCTGCCCCTCTAAACTCATAGAAGCTTTCAGAAGTCATTCTATAAGTTCATCAAATTAGGATAGTGCCTTTCAACACATTGTGCTCCATTTATGTAGATAACAAGTAAAATGGTTGTAACTTGATGGAAGAGGTTTCAGTTTTATATAATGGAAAAATTCAAGTTGGCAAGACAGATGATTTTTATGTGCTGTTGAATCTCTGGAAATCTATTAAACCTTAACAAGTATGGCATTTTTGAGTATGCTGAGAGAACTCTAGCTAAGATTTCAACACTGCTTAATTTGATTACCTCAGATAATTCTCATTTAAATTTCTCAGTAGTTTATAATTTATTAAAAAAAAAAAGGTGAAGGATAATGCTGAAACATATTTGAAATAATTACTTCCTTTGGTCTGATGAAGTCCTGCTGCCAGAATTTCTCTTTGTATTCAGCACAGTATTGTTTCTGTATTCAGTTAGATTGCAAACTCTTTAGAGAAGTGACATGTGATTAGGCCAAAAGTAATGATTTCTTACTTATTATGTTATAGTTGTTATGGTTATTATAGTTGTTATTATTATATATATGTTATTGTGTTATAGTGAAAGCTGTAAAAAATATGGACAGACTCTAGTTTAGGACTAGGTGTCCATTAATATGTCTGAAAGTCAAAGAATCATCAAGATTGAAAGAGACCCTTAAGGTCATGACGTCCAGTTGTCAACCCAGAACTACCACTATAACCCCTAAACCACTAAACCACATCATCCAGATCCAGATACCTCTTAGACATCTCCAGAGATGGTGACTCCACCACCTTTCTGGCCAACCTATTCCAATGCCTGACCACCCTAACACTGAATTTTTTTTCCTGTTATCTGAATCTTCCTTGTTTCAGCTTAAGGCCATTTCCTCTGGTCCTCTTACTGCAAGCACAGTAGAGGGGACCAGTCTCTGCCTCCCTACAACCTCCTTTCAGGCAGTTTTAGAGAGCAATGAGGTCCCTCCTAAGCACCTTTTCTTGCGACTTACTACCCTACCCCTAAAGTCCAGGTAGACAAAAGCCACAACCTTTCCCTCATCCACTAAGTGAGTTGCCTTGCCATAGACGATCAGGTTGGTCAAGTAGGACCTACCTTTCATAAATCCATACTGGATAGGCTTGATCCCCTGGTTGTCTGGCACATGTGTCATGATGATCCTATGCCTGGATCATCATATGCCTGGATACCCTTAGGTGTTCCTTTCTGTAGAATATGCAGCCTTCCTAGACTACTTTGTCCTACAGGACTTCTTCTCAAGGGACTCTCCCCACCAATCTCCTAAATAGGCCAATTCCCTCTGGTATTCCAAGGTAACAGTTCTGACTGCCCTCTCCTTCCTTCTGCAAGAATTGAAAATTCTATCATTTATGGTTGCTATGCTCAATACAGCCTTTCATCCCCATCCAGAAGTCCTTCTCTGTTCACAAACAACAGGTCCAGAGGGCCCTTTCCCTAGATGGCTCCCACCAAGTTAATCAGAAGTCATCTTCCATCAACTCTAGAGACCTCCTGGATTATTTTCTCTTTATTGTATGTATTTTCAAGACATATACTATGTTGAAGTTCCCCGTAAGAGCAAAGGATAGCAATTGTGAGACTTTCCCCAGCTGCTTATAGAATATTCCATCTGCCTTTTTTTCTGTCTATAAGACTGCACCAGGATGTCTGCCCTGTTGGCCTTCCTGATTCTTACCCATGAATACTCAACCCTATCATCACCATCATTCAGCTCTAGAAAATCAAGACACAGAACATAGTGTTAGAGAAACCTCTATACAATGTAACAGAATAAACTTTTTGTAAGTTGTATTTTGCCTCGGCTTAGTAAAGCTGTGTGAAATACAGAACACAATGCATTTAATGTTTCAATGCATATGCAGTCTTTCTTCCGAGAGCATAAAATCTTAAGAAAATAATTGTAGAAGTTTATGGCTACAGTTGTCTGATATGTCTATTATCAACATCTGATTTCATTTGCTAGAACACTGCCAAAGTTATAACTGTTTTGGCTGAATTTTCCATGCCATGGAAAAGAAAAGGGATCTGTTTTCAAAGTTACTTTAAAAATGATTCATGTTTCCAGGATCATGTTATGGGAAAATACATTGATATGCTTTTTTCTTTCTTTCTTTCTTCATGAGAAACCCAGTTTTGGGTTTTTGCACAGAGTATACAGACTAACTTTAGAGTTCTTGGTGTTTTTAACTCTAATATTCTCCTTAATAATTTTTAAGTAACAGGTTCCTTAGAAATGTTCCCTTGTAATTATGAAGCTGAAACAAGATTTTTTCAGTTATTGAATAACTATTTTTCTTTATGCTTTAAGAAAAAAATGGCTAGTATTTTATTGTACTCAAGAAAATGAAATTTACTCTTCTTTTTAGAGTGTGTCTTTCTTCAACTGGAGTTTATTTAAAATATTTTTTTTTGTTTCCTTTTTCTCTTTAATGCCAGTGCTGTCTAATAGCTTCTATGGCCAGGGCTTTTATTTTTGATCCTCGACCTAAAATTCATCTGAGTGTGTAGAAGTTTATTGTTTGTTTGTTTATTTGTTGACCTGTTTAATTGGAGACTGAGGAGAGAAAAGAGTCCATTTAACATGTACTTACTCTTGAAACTCTGTGCTGAATAGTACATACCTTTGAAATTACAAGTCCTACATCTGTTAGTTGCATTGATCTTTGCTATTGTTAATACTAATTGAACCTTAATCAGCTGATCAGCACTTTAATCAGGTGCTGTGGGAACCACAGAAACATTCATTCTGGTCTTTTATAAGCTCTCAATAGCTCATTAAAAATAATTTGTAGATCAGTTCTTTTTTATTGTTGCGTTTCACTAAATGTAGCAGTTCTGTGCGATGCAAATGCATTGTATTTTTGAAGATACCTCTATTTATGTAGTCTAAATCTTCTTTTACGAAAACAAAAGGTGTTATCAGCCATCATTTTTAGGCAAAAAATATTTACGCAACTGTGGACCTTAAAGTCTATTAAAGTCTGTTCTGCTCTTTTTATCAATCTTAATATCTAAGAATTCATGTTCTAGATAAAATATTCAATAAAATATTCAAATAGAGGGTAAATTTGAATTTACCCTCTATTTTCTTATTGTGTACTTTGGGATTTTTTTATTGTTTCTGGTTCAATTAACACCTTCTAGTACATCTTTTGTGTGGCTGAGGTTTTCTGTGTGCTCTTGATCAGGTGGCTAACTTGAATCAGCAAATACCCTATGCTACATGTGATTGCTAGCAAAGATTTGGATACCTGCCTAAGTGTGTGGTTGGAAGGCTCTAGAACAGGACACTATAGGAGACTTGTTTTAAAATATTAGTAATTTGTCATTAAAGATTTGATTTTATCTTAACAAGGTTGTACTTGTGGCTAGGATTATGTAATTTACTGATACTTCAGTTCCAGGAGTTTTCTTTTGTTAAGGGTCAATTAATGATAATTTCCTGGAGTTTTGCATTAGAAGAAATCAAAGTAACTGAGTAGAAAACACTTTTTATTTGGAGCACAGTGTTCATAAAATGACCACAGACCTTCTTCAAAAATTCTCATTAATATTATTAAGCCTTGGCCCACGTGATAGTAGTCTTACTTTTTTTTTATTTAACTTTTACCAGGCCACACCTGCTGCCTTGTTGCAGGGACACCACAAATGAAGCAGTATAATCTTGCTCCTTTTTGGGCAATGGCTTTGCTGCGTATTTGCAGATGGGAATGTCTGCCACGCCTATAGGCATATGTTACAATTGAACTGATTTTTAGATTCTGCAGATCTCTCAGCTTGGGGCTAGATGGATGGCTCTTAAAAGCCCAAATGCAAGGTGATGTTTTTCCCCCACACTTGGGAATGCTATGGTTTCCTGCTGGACCCCTGCTGGATGGGCTGCCTTGAATAGTGGCAGCTCTCTTGCCTCTGCACAAGACTGTGGTTTTTGTTGCCCAGTTCATCCATGAAGGAGATTAAAACACAATTCCCTGACTAGAAACGGATAGAACATGAGTGTTCATTGTAGTATAGTGCCACAACCTGAAAAATTGGGTCAATGTTTAGGAATTGCATAGTTAGCTGGAAGAGTGGTGGTTTCCTAGTAAAGATAGAGGTTTTGGGTTTTGATGTGGGTTTTGGGGGTTTTTTGGATAATGCAAAAATCACTCAAGGGGCAAGAGCTGTGAGTCACTTGATGCACATGTCCATGGAAGCAGCTCCCATAATGGCAATAGGGAATAACTGCAAAAGCTAAATAAGTCAAACTTGAATGTTATCAGTGCAAAAATATTTATTGCAACATGAAAAATGGAAAATATAAACCAGTAAAATCAGTCATTAGGTAAATACTAGCATAGGATCAGTGATTTTAAGAGACCTTTTATAGTGTGCACCAAATGTGTATTGTGGTCTTATGCTCCCATTTTTCTCGTGTAAAGATTTTTTAATGTGTCACCAGAAGTATGGAAAAAGTATAAATGGAAGATTATTTACCTCTGCACATCAAAAGGCAATGGAGTTTTCTAGGATGGCTTTTTCCTACTAGGCTGTAAATTAATAATTGTACTGCTACTTCTGTAGCATAGCATAAAATAAGTTACCTATGCCACTGTAAAATGTCTGAGTCTCAAAGTTCATAAGAATCTACATGCTTGCTTTAAGAAAAAGCAAACAAAGAATGAGACAGAAATAAATTAATTTGGCTTAGAGTCAAAGCATTGTTAAGAGATGTGGCAGGACAGCAGACACAAAATTGGAAGGAGAAGAAAGTAAAAATATAATTAAAATGCTATTTTCTCTTTCCAGTTACCTGTCTTCTTTTGTTATTCATATACACTTGTTGAAATTGCATGTAAATGATTGATTGACTCAGCGAACTCATTGTAATAAATTATGTTTGATGTGCTATCTTGAAAAAAATCTTTTGAAATTCTGTCTCTTTTCTTTGTCTGCTGACAAATGACATTTAATATCTTGTTTCCCATCTGTCTGATTCCATCATAATCTGGGCATAACTTTTCAGGCTTCAATGCAGCTCTCTTTTTGTTCTGATTTAAGTAAGGCTGTAACACAAATATGGGATTTGGCCATCAACAGTAATACTAGAAAGGAATGTTGAAATATGTGATCCCTTTATTGATGTGAAATAAAGAAACTCTTATCTGTACATATTTGATAATACATATTTACTGTGAATAGATCTGTCCCTACAAGCAAATGAATCCTGAGATGTCTGTGTCATTGTATCACATCTGCTTTAATGTTGTAAGTTCAAAGGTTACTTTTAAGGATTATTTCTTAATTAAAGGAGAAAAAAAAAGAGTCTATAAGGTTTCAGAAAAAAAATTTTAAATATAGATTTAAAAATACTTAGCTGAATATATCATACAGATGTACCCAAACTCCAGGTTGAGAGATTGATTGTGTTATAGATGTTTCTACTGCAAGAAGTGTCTCTGGCAGTGAGGTCCTGAGTCCTCAATTACTGGGGAATTAGGAGAAATAGACTTAAATTGTTGCAAACTTTTTTTCTAAGAGATACAATGTCTATAAAAAGGTTCATTTGGAATATCTTTTTTATTTCAGCAGTTTGCTTAGCAGCTATAAGATATAGGTAGTTAAATTCTTTTTGTTCTTTATTAATGACATAAATTGTATATATTGGTAGGGTTTTTTGGACAGAGCCTTTTTAGTAGGATTAAATCTTTGGAGACACCAAAGAGAATGAACTGAGCCAGGAAGAGAGGAAAGGGAAAGGCATGGTAGTCCTGGGAAAGTTTCATGGGACAGTAGAAATAGAATAACTTTCTAAGTTTGCTGAACTTGTCAGAGAGTTATTATGAATGTTGCAAAAGGCCACAGAGTTCACTCAACCGTGTATTTTTACATAAAACACAAAACACCCATATATTTACTTTAATGTGGTCTATAAAAGTTTATTTATTTGGTGATGATACTATGGCTACTGCTAACAATTCATTTTGTCTGGCTAATTTGACAATGAATAAGATACTCAAATCAGAGAAGGAAGTCAGAGGAAGCCAAAAGCTTTTATCTTTCATGATTTATTGAAAAAATAATAATTAGCAAACCAGTTTCGTAGGCTACATAGGCAGGTGCATTCAAGCAAGTGGTCAGTACGTTGACTGAAATGGAATTATTCTTCATACTAAGTAGCAAGTTGAACTGAGACCTTGATATCTGAGCAACTGTTAGTTCCACCATTGCCATCTTTACAGTCAGGGAAGCTCTGACTTCCCTGGCATTTTCGGTGTCTTGCTACTGAAACAAGTGTGAAGCAGACACTTTAGTGGTGAAATTTCGATATCTAGTGAGCATTATGTTTTAATCCCTTTTTTTTCTTAGTGTACTGTGAACAAGTGCTCTGGAGAAATATAGATATGTGGTTTTTCATTACTGAAAATATTACATTTATCTCATCAAGGAAGCTGAAGCAACTGACAACACTGTGTTAAGAAGATGTATTTTTAGGGTGAAATAATTTTTTTGTGAATAATTTTGTTTATGAAACTCCTACCCCTATTTCTATAACGTAGAATGTAGAAACAAATGGATGGAATGAAGTCTTGGCTCAATTGCATTCAATATCCATATTTTGGGATTTCTGTTTCACTAGGTTTTAATTTACTACATTCTTCTCAGAGTTAAGTTTGATAAAGCATATCAAAGATGTGGAAAGTTAAATGCATGTTCATGGTCTTTAGAAGCAAAAGCCTGTTGTATTGGATGCATCTCACCTGTCATGAAATTTGTGTGTAATGTGTCAGCTGTGTAGTGTTGCATATGAATACAGAAGAATATCTAATGAATAATATTTCTTCATCACTGCAGAGCCATTTGCTGTGACAGAGAAAGTATCACTACAGAGTGTGACCCCAAACTGAAAAACGGCAGTAACAATGGGTCAAGGTTATGTGTTACTAATAAATGACTGTCTCTCTATAATCATTCTATATGGCCAAGGAAAGACGCAAACTAGGAAAACAAGTCCTTTCTAGATAATTCCATTTCCTTAACTGCTGAGATTTTCCTGGGGACCAAGAACAGACATGGTTAAACATTTTAGCCAAATGAGGTGGCACTGGGCTATAAAAAGCTGGACCTGAGATCCAGCTACAAAATGTTTTCCTACAGTACTCAGGAATAAGGAGCTGTATTTCTTAATTTTTCTATAATTTTTGTCAGTAGTTAGACTCTTATTTGCTGTGTATTTTCTTAGGTTTTCTGCTGTACTAAATCACTGCATCCATGATTTCTTAAATATTTTCTTTAAATGTGACAATGACATATTCACATTGTGTTTTCAGAATATATGGAGAAAGAAGAAGAAAATGAAATGGCTTTTGCTTCCTGAGAATTCTCATATAATTCACACATTGGAATATGAATGTGGACTGAATTGTGTGTTTTGTTGTAGCCTAGACTGATTAGTAGGTACAAAATAGTATAAACCCTTTGATCATCAAAGCAAATTTCTTCCATCTAATGGGAGTAATATGGAGAAAATAATATTTTTAGAAAAAATTATTCATATGGTCTTCTGTTTAGGCAAGCACTGCACTTACTGGTGCAGCTCGTTAACAGAATAAAACAAATGCGTTTTGTCTGATGAATTACTGATAATCTTCCATGGTAACTGTAATGCTTTATTATGTTACTTGGATTCAGATATCTTCACACACTGTATTCCCTCAAAGAATTAAGAATAAAGAATCTGCCATGGATTATAAGAGAACCACTGATTTTCATGCATTACCGCATCACAAATGTTCATTTCTTTTTCCTAAGATATAATCATACTTATGAAATATCTATTAGAACTCTCACAATCTGGTTCCTAAGTTAGCATGCCGTATTTTCCCCAAAGATAATATTTCTCCAATTCTGTCTGACTAATAACTTGCTAAACCTCGCCTTATCTCCAATGACAGATGATTTATCAAGGCCCATATCTTAATTAATATTACAGAACAAGTGGGGAGCTGAAGAATTCAGAAATATTTTCCATAGCTTAGACATGTAAAATGAGACACATAGGAGAAAACAAAAAGATAATCTTGTAACTGAGGAAAAAGTCTTTGTGATTTAAACATGGGATTGAGTTTCAGGAAATGGTGAGTTCTATCCCACAAATCCATCACGCTTCCCTCTAGACCTCATACAAGACACTGCTGCAGCTGACCATTCTGCAAAATATTTAGGGTACGACTCTCTTATCTCTCAGGGAAGTTTAATGCTACACATGTCCAACATTATTGGTGTTATAGGGAATGAATTAATTTTTGAGTTTATTAAGTTGTCCTTGATATAGCTGTAGCCTGAGTTTTTGTCATAATAAAAATGTGTACAAAATATATAATATCTAAAGGATACTTTTGTGACATAAACATGTTACCTTATGTATCTAAAGCACATAGAAAGAAATCTCAGAGAATTGTGAATGAAGTTTCAGATTTCCTGAATACTGTACTTTTTTCTATTTTCAGGTTGCATGTCTCACTCATGTAGCAGCCAATTACCTTAATTGCAAAATTGAAGCGAAACGCTGGGGTACTGCTCATGCGAGTATTGTTCCATATCAGGTAAGCAGAAAGCACTTGGAATTAATTATTTTGTGTATTATGAGATTGAGAACTGACTTTTCCCATGACCTGTAGCCTGTAATGTCTGTGTCTAGGTATGACAAGGTTCTGTTGTTCATTGTGATTTCTGCATTTTGCATATTTCTTCATCAGCAGTGGATTAGTAACAGAACACTGGTATAGATCAAAGGTGTTTGCTGAAACTGGATGACTTTAAAGCTAGCATGATGACTTGATTGGTTTTCACCCAACGGAGAAACTTTTATTTTTGGAAATGTTACCTGACTTCCATTCTGTACCACTTATAAGCTATTTCAATCTTTTTCCTCTGAATTTTGGTGGTTTTATCTTGTGAGTCTACGAGAGAAGTCTAAATGATAAAGATTATCTGGCAGTGCTGCATATTAGTAATTTTCTATTGATTTTGCTATAAATCGCTGCCTCAGTTAGACAACAGGTTGACAAAAGGAAATAACAAAAACTCAGATTTCCTTAGCAGAATTAATGCTCTGCTACATCTAATGAAGGGTTGACATTGCTTAAAATAACATGACCTTCACCATATAAACAAACACAGGAAAAAAAAAGTCTTACTTTTGACCAGTACTATAAACTCTTCCGGTAAACAAAAAACTTTGTCCTTTTCTAGCTGTTGATTTTATGTTCTTTGATGGAGGTCATGCCTTTATGGAGGCTTGAGCATATATTTAATTTTTAAAAATCTGTTCTTTCTTTCATATTTTTTCTCATTTCTTATTAGTCATGTTTGTATCTAGCTAGGCATAGCCTGTATTTCTTAATTTATGTCCAGAGTCCTTTAAGTCTTGAGAGGAGCAGTTTCCAGCATTTGCCTGGGAGAACTGCACCTAAACACTGCTGAGTTTCTTTACCCTCTCCTTTCTTTTTAGAGAAAGTGAGAGAAACTTAGTGTATCATCTTCCCAGAGGTGAAGGTCACGGTGATCATAATCGAAAGATTTGCTATTTGTGACCATAACAAAAAAACTTTCCACTATTATATAGAAGTCTCTCAGTAGCTAGTCACAGCCAGACCTTCTCAGGTCTGAAACCAAAATGAGTTGGTTTTGTAAGGACTAAGTCTGCTTCATCTAGGAGACTTTTCCCAATACTTGTACTGCATAAGCAACTATTTTATTATGAATTAGCAATAGCAAAAGGCAAATTGTCTCAGACCAATGGGCAGGTGTTGTGGCTCTTTCTGCAAGAATGTGTTTAGTCCTTCCTTCAGTGTTCTTGTCTCCAATGCTACTGGTGTGTTTTCTAGAACCAGCTCTGCATGACCCAGTGTCACCAAGCATCCTTTACACAAGTATTTACATTCTTCTGTGTTTCTGTGATGCGACCTTTTGGTGCAAGCATTCTAAACTTTAGTCTGTTGAAAGTATAAAACAGATCTGAAGTACCTGAAGTTTGTATACGCAAGCCTAAAAACCTGATTAAAAAGAGCATTTTATCTTTACCATACGGCATTCGGCTGAATAATCAAAACTTGTGTTCTTTTAATGTACTTTTGGCCTTTGTTTTCCACAGTCAAAATGAAAAGCATACATTGAGTATCTCTTGTTTCTTTTTTCATAGACAACTCTTTAGGTCTCAGAGTTTTTTGATTAATCTAGATTAGTCATTATGAAAATAAATAATTTTTTTTAAAAAAAATCCTAATAGAACTGTAGTTCCTGTGTTTCTATGTGCTGTTTCTGTAGTAGGTATTAGAAATATTACCTCAATACTATAAACAGTTTAAATCTGAATTTTCTTGTTTGTAAACCAATAATTAGGGTGGAATTTTTGTGGGTGGAGTTGTGTACGTATATGTTTATGGCTTAACATTGCATCAGCTAGCCTGGTTGCAATTCAGATTTAACCATAGGAATATTTTGGGCTTTAGAGGTTTTTTTTTCATTTACTAACCAAAGCTATACTTAGATTGCAAAACTCTTCATAAAATTGAATTAACCCTCACTGTTGCTGTTGTAATAGTTGTATAGTTTCTCCTACAGCTCATTTGTAATACAGTAATTTGTAGTATAGAACAGATCTCTGAAATCTGACTTTCATTCCTCAGTCTAATAACTGACTATACTGTCTTTTGCTTACTAAGCTAATGACTGTCATGACATTAATTTTTACAAAATTTTTTTGTTTCAAGATATTTTATGCAAGGGAAGTACAATTTGTTCAAATAATGAAAAACACATTTCAGAAAATTGAATTTCTATATATTTCAGAACAATTAGATGTTAGAAAACTGTTGCTTGTTTTTTTCAGATGTCCTTTATTTTGTTTTCTTTTGCTGTATTTTGAGTGTGTAAAAATTATGAAACTGATACAGAGCATGCAATCCTGTAAAAAGTGTCAGATTATGTTGAATCATGGAGGATTGGGTAAACATGAGATCCTCTTATAGATATTCAAAAGACAAAATCAAAATAACTTACATAATCTTTCAGTGTGAGAGATGTCTGATCAGAGTATCACTAGAGTACTGACCAAAATAAAACCCTCTTAAAAGCATCCCAAATATGTAAATATGTAAATAAAAAGTACTTTTTTTGCTTACAATTGTTACAATAAGTGTTCTATATTGAATACTATGGTAGCTTTTGTTTCATTGAGCTTCATACGAATAAATTTGTTCAAAATATCTTTGCAAATGGCTCTGTTTTTTTCTATTTATGAGGCCAAATTTACCTTTGACTGTATCTCTGTTATTTCACTGAATTTCCCTATTTCTTCTTGACTGAAAAACTAGCAACATAATTTGTCCCTGAATGTATTCTCTAGATTGACCTTTATTACTTTTCTTTGTATTTAAAAACATAAGAATTAATCATTAATGGGAAGATGAATTCTCCTTCCTGAAACTACTAACATCTTTGAAAATCTATTTCTAGTCTGAGATGTTAAGTTTGGTGTGCAAGGGCTTTCATATTCTTAAGGTTTTTCTCATTTGCTGACAAAATGCTGACTTTGTGACATGATCATCTGAAATGTCTGAGTTTTCAATTCTGTGTGTTCATTACCAGAAATCAAAGGAAAGGATCTGAACGTCATTTGAGTATGTAATGTCTCCCAGGGTTCCTGTAAAACTGATTGTAAAGGTTTACCACAGATTTTCCATGGAGGTGAAATTTCAATGTGCCACAAAGATGAGGTACTCTAAATTCTTATCTCTCAAAATCAGAAATTTATTTTTGAGTCCTGAAACCTCTATGAGAAATTACCTACATAGAGTATATTGGCTGTTTAATTAGAGCAATGTAGCTTGAGTAGGTCACTCCTGCGATAGTTAATGTGATCGGATCCCTATATGCTTGGTTTCAAATGTTAAAACACAAACCTTGAGTTCTGGGCTGTATCTTAAATATAATTAGTACTATTTTTTAAAAACAGTTCCTTTAATGAGACACCTTGTTTAGCAGCAGCTACTCCATGATTATCCAGAGGAAATCGGGGCTTTAAAGCATCCAGTTTATATAATTGTGCTGAAAAGTAAAGTTGTTACTTTTTTTCACTCGGGGTGATAACTTCTTTCCTCATTCTAGAGGTTTCAGTAATGTGGCTCTCTTGCCTGTACCATGCATGTCATCTGGACATTCTGAACATTCACATTTTCATCTTTCCATTGGCCCACTTGGAATTAATTCTCCCAAGAAAATATCTAACTGGAATGTACAAGATGTTTGCTGTGGCAGCTTATCACCCTGCCATTACACACACTGGGCAGCTGGGCAAACTTTCAGAGGCAAACTTACAGCAAAAGGTATAGGGCTGTTTTCTCTCAGGCCATAATGATGGAAGTCTATTTAGAAAACTGAGAAACCAAGTTCTTGCAGATATCTAATGAATATGATATTATTTTTGTTCAGGATTTGGTCCTAAAACTCACAGAGTTTTCTCAAGTATAGTTCATTATATTTTCAGAATGTACAAAGAGCACAGCCATTCTAAGTGGAAGTTAAAAACATGAGACAGTATACAAATTATTTTTAACCAATTGTGTTTTTTGCTGACTGACCTATGCATTGTAATAACTCATCAGACCCAACACTAATGGGTTTTTGTGTTAGACCATCACTTAGATTCTTTAAGCATCAACTTCCCCTTGTACTAGGCATAACATTTCCTTCATATGAGGAAATTATCTTGGTGTCAAAGTCAGTTGAAATGGGTTATGAAAATCAAAGTACTAGCTCACAAGGAAGTAAAAGGTATGAGGTATTAGGAAGATTACTATAGCCTTAGATAAAGTATCTTGGTATTATTTTTATCAGCTGCATCTCATACTTTTTGCTCATAGAATTTCATACTGTACAGGAGTCTTACAAAGAAAATCCCACACTTGTCATTTTTATGTCTCATCACAGGAAGAGAGAAATTCAGTTATTGACCTGATTGTTCACACAAAGGCACAATTTGTACCAATTTTTCTAACTCAGCTCTAGAGAATCTCTCAGAACTTCAGTCTCCTTTTTTATGTTTTTCTTTCAGTGAAGAGGACAGCACAATAATGTCAATAATTTAGAAATTTCAAACTGTTTATTCCATGCATGAATGGTGATATGTACTAATTTTCTTGTCTGTTTTTATGGGGTTTTGTTGAATACTTCTGCAGTTAATGAATCTTGGAATCAAAAGCAACAAAGAATAGAACTTTGATTCTTTGCAAAGTTTTGGTTTTTGCAAAGTTTTTGTTTTTGCGTGAGACTCTCCTTAAATAAATTCAAAATGGAAGAAAATCTTTCTGACCTATATTAGCGCAGTCTAGGGGAAGATGGAACTTGTGCACAGGAAAGAAGTAAAATACAGATTTTTTTGGGTGGAGGAGAAAGTTTTAAATTCAGTCAATGCAAGATGATTCTTCTTACACTGAACATTATCTATATAATACTCGTCTAGACTATTTAGACTGCCTTGGGGGCCTATTTTCCTATATATTTCTTCTAAGCAATGAAGCATTCATTGCTCAACATGAAAATTGAAAGTATTCACAGATCAACTGGATAGAAACTTTGTCTTCTCAAGCAGCAAAGTGTATTCTATCACACTACATGGATAATATTTCTGAAAAACAGTTTGGCCATCCTCACGATAAATATCTTTATTCATATGATGAATACCCAGTACTTTAGTGACCTTGATCTACTCACCTCTAGGTTTGTTTTTTAACTATCCACTTCCTTCATGAGAGAGAGTGAAACAAAAAAGGCGTGTGTCATATGGATTCTGTAACACAAGAAAACAAGAATATAATTTGCAGGACTTTTCTCCTTTCTTTCTTTTTGAGCACGTTTCTATTTGTAGATTTCCTTGCTAGATTTTTTTTTTTCATAAGTTTCTTACTATGGTATGGTGAGATTAACCACTGATTGTGCAAACATTTTGGTCTTATTGTGATTATAGAGGACTAGAGTTGGCACTCTGCTTGGTAAGAAGTGCTGGAATGTGGATTCTTTTCTTTGCCATTTTAGTAATTGAAAAAGTATAGTAATAATTTGTGGCAATCTCTGTAGAAAGCTGCTCATTTATGAGTAATTAATTCTAGTTGTTCAAACCTGACAACATAATATGGATAATTTTGTGGGGATTGTTCTTCAGTGGATTGTCAAGCCTCTCCCTGGCAGAGCAGCTGTCTGGAAACCAGTTCAGTACGTTTGACTTCGGCAGTTTTAGATATGCTAGGGTATGATATGAGATGTTACAAATTCATTCACATGTATCCTCTCTTGTCAGAAACAGCACTTTAAAGAAGATGACCTTTGATGCGTGCATACAGCTTCTACCTGTACATAGGGAATTTTCAGATTGAAATAAAATGCATTTTTAATTGAAAACCCGACACTTTTTTTTTTTTTTTTGGAAGGAAATCATCCTGCACCTTTTCATTTTAAGCAATGCCTGCAAGATATTTTTAAATGTCTCTTATATTTTGAATTTTCAAAACAGGTATGGATAATCACAATTATTGTTAAGGAATGACAAATTGTAGTCTCATTTTTGATGCCCTCCTGGGAAATGTCACGGATTATTTTTGTATATGTACTTGTATGTATGTTTGTACTGACGTATTTATTTATACTCATTTAAATTGAGTGTACGGTAAGATTATTAATCTGTCCCTTGTCTGTGGACACATTAATTAGAGAAAAACCTCTAATTAAACTAGGATAAGGATACAGATGTGCTGATGTTCAGTGTCATTTGGTGGACATTTGTCTTTTATGTATAATGTTAGCTGTTTCCTCCACATTTGCCCGTTTCTGGGGTGAGGGATCTAGTTGGTATCCTTTTAGCAAACATGTTACAAGGTTTCTGAATTACAGATTTATATATTCATGCCAAATTTAGTTCTTGAGAAAAGCAGTTTAACAGAGCCCTGATTAGTAGAGGGCTCTTCACATTGTAGCTGGTTGGAAAGTGATGAAAGTAGGGTCTGTGGGATTGTAGAGGAGATATTGTTTTCTTCTAATCTACTTATTGGATCCAAGACAGAAGAATGAACTTTGCTTTTCCTTTTCTTAACATATATTTCATAGTCATAGTATTACTTTACAGTGCAGCATTTCAAAAGCTGAAACATGTTTAAACAGTCTGAAAGAGAACTCAGAAATCTATGTGCAGCAGTATCGCACAGTGACTTCTGACATAACCATCCTGCATATATATATTATACATAAATAGGTGCTTGTTTTTACTGTGTGAAGCTTGTGTCAGTTTTGGTTGGGAAAAGTTGATTGTTATGGAAGGGTATGTCCACTAGATGTCATTCATGCAATCTAGTTTTTGTTGCAGCATTTATTTCTGAAGAAGCATGCAGGATGGTGGATACAAATTACCAGCATTATTAGCTGTTTTTCTATATGCAGTACTTTTGACTTTACATATGTGTGGCATGTTATAAAATAATATTACGATTGTCTCTGTGACAGGTTTGATGCATCACTTTGTCTAGAACTCCTGTCTTTGCCTATTTTTGCTAAAATAACATTCATTGTTGCATGAGTAGATTTGTTATATAAGAGCATCCAGGTGAGCTGCATGTAGTTGGTGTCTCTCTGCAAGGAGAGACATGAATATGGAGGTCAGGGCATTATGCCCCAAAGGAAAACAAAAATATCACGTGATTAATATAAATCCAAATGTGATCTTTTCTAAGCTCTTTATAATTAAAAGAGCAGTTCTTTAGAAAAGTGCATATCTAATTAGGAAAGGGAAATCAAATTTCAGAAACTTACACATGTGGATTTATATACTTACATATTTTTGCCATATTACTGTGCTTAAATATCTGAGGGACTTAAATTAGAATCACTTTAATCTAGCTTAAATAAAATACCCTGTATGTGGACAGTCAGAAATGCATCTGAGTATTCAGTATTCAGTTGTGTGGGCTGATAGGATCTGTACTGACTGATATTAGCAAGGAGTTCTTTCACCCCCTGCCTCCTTTCACCCATCTTTGTAGTAAGACATGTGCTAGTAATTGCTAGACAACTTCTGGGAAGCCATAGCCATAATCTCACTGAAGAGCAACTGCTGCAGCATTGGCCTGTGCTCTTTCCCACTTTCAGCTTGGGGCAGCTACAGTGAAAGTGGAAGTTCCTCCAGCCTTCCTTTCCTCTTCCATATGGAATAAAGAATTTCTCTGCCCCGAGGAGTCAGCCAGAGGGCAAAATGGGGAAGTGATAATTCTCTTGGAATGAGCATTTGCATGAAAAATGATAAATGCTACATTGCATGGGGATTAACACTTGCTTATGAACTTGCATTTAATGGAGTGATGCTTCTCTTTCATCAGTGTGAAGGTTCATTGTACTTGTAGACCTGATTAAGAACCTTTACTACTGTTCAGCCAAACGGGAGCCATCTGCCACCAGAAACATAAAGCTGTTCAAAGCTGTTTTGCTCTTTTGCATATTGTCCTCAAGAATGTAAGCCACTTACTTTCACATAGCATTTACTTCCCTAAAGAAAGACTCGTTCCCTACATCTCACCACAACATTCTTTCTCCCAGCATGAGAATTGCATTTCTGCTCACATTTAATGCATATATTTGAAGTCTGTGCATTATCTCCATGAAACTCTGAAACAGGGCTCTCCAGAGCTAGTTTAATGAATGGAATTGCTATATGAACCACATCTATTTTCTTTTCTTTGTTGGGAGAGTTTGCATTATGCGATGAGGCTATTTGCAGAATGGTTAATCTATGAGTGGAGTTCGTGAAGCTTGTTTGGTATCTCTAGATATACTTGGTATTAAGCATTGCTTCATAAAGATTTGATGCACAACCTGATTGCTACTTTGCAGCATGACCCCTTTTTTCACAGTGACGTGACATGTCATCAAACCTGGTCATTAAGTTAATTTCCAAGCACTGATGTCTTCTAATAAATTTGGTATGGGCTATATTGTTTTCTCAAAAAATATTGCCTTACTGCTACAATAAGGTTAGCCCCACTGGAATCGTAACTGCGGTACTCCAGTACACTGTCACTCCTGAGAATTTAACTGGAAGGGTAGTGAAAGGGCTTCTGTTCTGTTTTCAAAAATGGCTTATGAACTTAATAAGTATCAGTCCTGTTGTCTTTCTAAAGCACTGAAGATTTAAATGCTAAATCTGCTTTTGAACATAAGCTTTAACTATGCAGTGCTTTTTAATGCCCTTTGCTACATTCAGATACATCAAATTGCATGATGTTAATAGAGGTATTTTTGCTAATGCTAATAAAATTTGTTTAAAAAGTTAAAAAATTGTAATCTAAGGTTTGTCTATTATTAAACCACTATTATAACCAAAACTGTTTTGATATCCTTACTTTTTAATTAGTAGTAATTCACTTGTATTGAGAGGGATAGGGGTGAGGGTGAGAGAAATATTTTTTAGATGTAGTTCTGTTTTGACAAAATCATACTTCCTGACCATCACCTAAAACACACAGTACTCACTGTCTGGAATATAATTCTAATACAAATTAAGCTAGAGAAATTTATCTTACATCTGTATCCCCAAGGGAAACTCAACCAGTTTTATCCAGTCTACACCTTCACCTTTGTTCACTTATTTCTAGGATAGTTTTGACAGATGTTTTTTCCTATTTCTATTCACCAGAAGTTTTGCAATACCTGCTACAGTGTTGTTTATGCTTCCATACCCACTGAGAGGAGTAAAAGACTATAACTATAATGTCATAATGAAGATAGAACCTGAATTTAGGAATAGATTTTATTTATATAGTTAGGGATGTGCTATGGCAGTTGATCACCATGTTACATCTAGAAAGTTTTTACATATGGAAATATATGTACATCTACAGTGTTCTTATTGCTGGATTATGTGATATCTCTTGTATCTTTTTGATTTTATCTCTGATATGATTTCCAATTTAATCACCTCTTCAAGTGGTGTGTCTAGATCTACCAAGTGTCCTAAGTGGATTCTACATATTTCTGAGTAACACAAAGAGCTTTCACATGCATTTAAGGCACCTAAGAATAACTTTAGGTTTTTAACAGCAGCACATTGCTGTATCCCCTTCATCTCAGGTGTTCTGTTGCCGGGGTAGGTGAACAGTTCTATGCCTAATCTTTGCTGATTACTTACCAGCTGCAATTTCCTTTTGATTTAATGCGAAAAGGTTCTTGGGCTTCCTTTGTCTCTATTCCATGATTTTTGTTTTGTTTCACTATGATTCATTTTACGCACTAGTTGTTAGTCATCAGTTACACTGATGACTCCAAATCCAGTGAAGCCTGCAGAAGTGGTCTAAGATAGCAGAAGACAAAGCAATTGTCTGACTGTGATCTTGGTTTATGATAGCTACAGCAAGTTAAGGGTACTAAAATTTTGAATGACGATGTCCCTTTGTGGTTTGATGAACTTTTTAGTTGTTGGCATGTTAGTTTTACATAGTTAGTCATCTGTTTCTTCCTGGATGTAGGTAGATGAAGCTAGAGATTTTAAAAAGTTGTAACAATATGGAAGACCCAACTTGTGTTTCATATTTTATATTCTGTATATTTTATGTTTTATAGAGCTAGCAGGTTAAAGAGTAGAAGTTAAAATCTCTTAATCAAAAGGCCATTCTTTTCTAGATAAAAACAAAAAGCAGACAAACGGTTATGCTTTAATTTGCTGCCAGTTAATATTAGTTGTGCTTCATGTAAGTGGCCATAATAATAAACAAATAGGAAGTTGATGTGACTTCCTTCAAGTAGAGAAACATTAGCTAAATCTATGTAACAGTTAAATCCTTACATAAAAACAAGGAATATAAAATGCCACAAATACCAGTGTTAATCTGTATGATCATGTCTCTTCTAATCAGACAAAGTTTTTAACCTTGTCTAATTTATCTTTGGCGTGTGTGGTTATGGTAGTGTCTAGAGCTTTGACCATGAATAATACTTGTAACAATACAACAAAGGCTTTTGTAGTGTACACAAGTTATTAACCTAGCTCACTGGGGCAGAGACTGCATTTTAATTTGGCTTGAGGCTTAGAACAATGGACCCTGAGTCTTATTTTAGTGTTTCCACAAAACCAAGAATATTTTTTCCTCTTTTGTGTACCAGCATACAGTATTTTATTTGAGGATTTTAAATATAAGATTGAAGTCTTGAAGTAATTCTATGATTTCACTTTTTTTTCCCTGGGTATGTAAATACCCAGTTGGCATTCACCATTTTGTCAAAGTTGGGAGATAAATGGGAAGTATAAATGACCATCACATGACTCATGAAATTACAAAATAATCTGAGATTTGTTTAATACCTACAGTTTTTACTGATGTATTTAACCCATGAATGATGAGGAAGGCCATGGGCAGGAATAGTATGTGTAATTGTATTAAGAGTCTGATCAGGTAGCTCATTTAAGAGAATGTTATTAGTGAAACCTCTTAGCATTCCTGCATAATTATATCTTTTCACTGTTACCTTTTCAAACCCCTTGGAGATTCTTAAGTAATTTATTTCCTGCTATTTAACAGTTTTGAGTAATAATGACAATGAGAAAACAGTTAAATAGTTTCTTTTTTCAAGTACCAGGTGCTGAAAGCAACTGAGAATGTCAGTGGTTTTAACAGTGATTTCCTGTACATCTTGTGCAAACTTCTTCAAACTTGAGTTGTATAAGCCTTTGTCAGATTATAAAAGATAAAATAAATTATTTATAGTCAAGACATTGGACTGAAACTAAGAAATGTAGTTCTATGTTTACTTGCAAAATAGCTGTGTTATTTTTGGTTTGGGTGTTAGTTGCAATGTCATTTAATGTGACACTAATTTTTGGGTGAGTGGGTGAGATTTGTCCACTGTTTTTGGGATTTGAGTAGGGCACTTTTGCATGCCCCTGCTTCATCTTTAAAAGAGCTGACCTGTTCCTTCTACTTTTCTCCTGTTTGGTCTCTATTTAAACAGTAGGCTGTTGATGTAGATATTGAAAAGAGATTATTTGTGTCTTGTAGGCTGTGACCGCATGGCATTGAACAGTACAATGTACAGGAGCTAGTTTCAATGCTGCAGGGAACAATCATAAACAGTCTTGGATGGAGCTATCACTTCTCTATGTAAGATCATCTTTAACAGTGTTGTTTTACACAGATATTTGCCTGACTTATTCTGGGACTCCACAACCCCTCAGGCAGTTCATTCTAGCACGTCACTATTCATTATCTCAGTGGCACTCATGGCAATATGCTAGGAATATTCGTCTCAGATATTAAGGAAAGCTTTCTAAAAGAGAAGACAGATTCCTTGCTCTTTTCAGTAGTCTTTTATGATCTTTTAGGCTGGTATGTCTCAGTCTTCTCTGGGCTAAACATTCCCAGCTTGCTTAGTCTTTCCCTTTAGATTGCACTTTCTAGAACTTATTCTCTGAACTTTCCTTTTGGAATATGACAGTTTTGTGACATCCAGTACCAAATGCAGTACATTACTTCAGTTCCAGTTTCATCATCTTGAAGTACAATAGAAAGAATATTTTGTGAATTTTGTGGGTTCTGGTGATGTTCTAAAATGCCACTTTAATATTACCTTGTTGTTGCAAAGGAGCCTTAATTCAAATTCAGTTTGTGAAACATGTAAATTCTGGATCCTTTTCTCTTGTGTGCAAATTATTCATATCAGTGAATTACTGATGCCTAATTGTAGAACCTCCCAGCTTTTCATTGTTGAATTTACATTCTGCTTTCAGATTTCATCTCCCAGTTAGCTGCAAACATATTCAGTTCAGTTCCATCTAGTCTGCCCAGTACTTGCAGTTCCTTCTAGTTTTGTGGATCTTCAAGTTTGTCGTATGTCCTTTCCTCTCTCAATACCTGTGTTTTTAATGAGAATGTTGAAGTGATCCATGAATAGTTGATAGGATTTTTTCACACCAACAAATAGTTCATAACCCTTTTGATCGATATCAGTTGATAATTCATTCTCTCATGTGGTTTTACTTAAATTGTACTGCCCTTTCCTGTAGTCTAGTGTGCAGAGACAGACACCTAGGTCAATGTATTTGAACATGGGAAGACAATATTGGCTGCTACCCTTCCTCTGGTTGTTTGGTGGGGAATGTATGTGTGTCCTTCTGGGAGGGAAGTGCTGACATATAATTTGCTTGATTTTTTTTTAAATTCAATCACTGTCTTTGCACATTTCTAATCTCTAGTATCCCACTTCCGTACCCAAGATGCTAGTGTGTAGCTTCTTCAGGCTCTACTTCAAGGATTCTAGAAAAAAAAATCTTAGCAGATCATGACACTTGAAAATACTGTTTTTTTCAGAAGTATGCTCTCAACACAGCATTTTCATAATCTAGCTCAAGTTTAATTGTATGTTGCCATGTTGGTGTGCTACTGTACCTTTGCTAAAGAATTCACTGAATATTTGTGTAGTGCAGAATAGAGGCAGCAGGTATCCTTTTAAAATGCCAAGCAACTGAAATAGTAAAACATTGCACACTGTAAGCAGATGGGCTGCTCCTGGAGATTGTGAATGTTCATAGGAATCAAGAGGGTCTTGAGTTAATTTCAGATAGCGTTGATAACTGTGTCCAGCATCATAGACACCCAGACTTAGTCACCCAAATCCAATTGAATCCTTTAAAAGTGCAGGTTTAGTACAGCTTCAAGGACATGTGAGATCTGTTGATTAATTTCTATGTTATCTTTTGAGAATTTCACCTGGAAACAAAATGTGCCAATTCCAGGTTTTATGTAAAATACTAATCCATAATGGGGAGAATTTATGCAAAGAAACACTGGATAGACTGCAAGTTTACTATGAAATAAAACTTTGTGAAAATGAGATTCCAATATTTAAATATTGACAGACATACTGATTATTATTAGGCCCTTTTCTAGCATTAAATTAGTGTACCAGGCCCTGAAAATTGAGTTGCATATAATAATAATTGCAACAACAACAGCAATAACAATAATAATGGTAATGACATTTGTAAAGAAATTATGTCTTCTATATTAATGTGCAAGTCTTCTGATTCCACCCTTCCCTTTTTTCCCTCTATATTATGAGTTCCAAAAATTGCTTTGGTGGAAAAAGAAGGAAGATAGCTGACTCCCTCGCATAATTACCCGAGCAGACTTGGCAGCATGCTAGACTTTGTCTATCCTGCATTTTAATAAAAGCTTACTCAGTTATTTGGTTTTTGCATCTTTGATTTCAGTTCCTTGAGGGAATCAAGACCCTGTTCTTGATTTAGCAAGACTTTACTGTCTGGATGTAAATCGTACTTTTTTGGTAGTGTACATCAGACTTATCAGACTCATCAGTAATGTATTAACTCATCAGGACTTGGAAGGAAAGGCAGCTTCAACCAGAAGCTCCAAAAATCCTGAAAGTGAAAAATGCTGAGAGTTTTTGTTTTAGAGTATCTCATGACTTTTAAGCCAGCTTTATGATTTTTGGGAGATCTGAGTGATTCTGAGTATCTGGCTTGGCATAATGCAATCATTCATGGTACCATCTGCTGTAATTCTATCAAGACATGATCCCCTTGACATCCCTACCCCAAAACAATTTCTGATAACATTGCTTCTAAGCTTTGCACCCGTGACTTCTAGTGGATAAGCAGACCTTTAGTGTCTTAAAGGCTGCTAAGAAACAATCCTAGTATCCACTAAATCTAAAATGCTGTTCAAATCCATTGTAGTTGTTCTGATGTCACACTCCAAGAATGTCTTGCAACATATATGTAAAAGAGTTGTAATGAGAATTAAGAAAGCAGCAGACTGAATGTCTCCGGAACCATTGTGGAAGTGGCTGCAGTGGAACTGGCAGCAGTTGGTGGTTGAGTAATGGTGTGATGGCAGTTTCAGCTCAGGCAGGGAAGATGCTGTGTTTGCCACATGTGAATTAATATAGTGCTGCTTTTTTACTGTTGAGGGATTAGCACAGCATTTATAATAATATTTGAAGTGTAACAGAATAGAGGAATAGCTGAACCCAAATTGCAGACAGCTGCTTTTTTGAGCTGATGAGCTAAGTATCTGCTATAGCTGGGAAGCATCAAATCCGAAATTAAAACACTGCCAGTGCATATGATAGGACTTTTAAAATACCAAGTAAGAGCTATGCCCTTCAAGCAAGTAACAAGAAAAACGATGACAGGCAAGAATATCTGCACACCATTTGAACTAGTCTTTCCTGCTTAACAGCAATTTGTATCATAAACATTATTTTAAATGTATTTCTGGGTCCATACTTTATGAATATCAGCCAGCGATAGAAAATAAAATTGTGAAAATGCATTAGGGAAAAAGGGGTGCTGGAAGTGATAATTTGAGTTCTAGAAGTTAAGTATTTATTTTTTATCATTTTAGTTCTCTGATTTCTTCTAATATGAGTAATAAAAACTATGAGTAAACTCAGACAAGCTAGACATTTTTTCTTTAATTTTGTAACATTCTTGACCCCAGTATTTGATCTTTGCTTACAGAACATATCTTGCTGCAAATGCAGGTTAAGCATTAAAAACTACTGGAATGATTGTAAAAGCCTCTTCTCAGTATGTAGAAAATTTCCTTTATAAGAAATCAAATTCTTGATTGTTGTTCATGCAGCTAGATATAACTGGGATTTAATCAATTGATATCATACTGCATTGAGCTGTATCACATTAAATCATTGGGTGTTAGTAGTAAGGGAAACATTCTGTGGTCAGTATTGTCCTTTCAGATTAATCTGCCAATAAAATTAAGAATTCCAACTTCCTAGAATAAGAAGGGGTATATGGACTGCAACATCATGCTCAGTTCTCTTGGAAATCAAGTGTGTGAAGCAACCATGAAAATGTGCCAAGTTAGAGCATAACTCAAGCACATTGAGGCTACAGTGATTAAAAAAGGAAATTAGAATATTGTGTGGCTATAATCTATTGTTTGACATCCAGTGCCTGCTCCTGTGTAATTTACTTGCCTTTTGTGGTCACCTGACTGGAGACATTAAGTGGGCCACAGGGTAAGCCAGGAAATTCAGCTCTTGGCCTTCGAAGTCTGCAGCTCAGTTGTTTCCCCTTTCCCCTTCCTCCCCCTCTCTCCTTCTTCACAGCTGGTCAGCACATGCACAGTAATTGCTTAGGGCAGGTAAGGCAGATTTGGACAGATACATATGGAGCACATGCAAATCTGCACTATATTTTTGGAATGCAGCAACAGGGTGAAGTTAATGTAAAGCAAGATTTCTTTTATGTTTAAAGTTTCTAAAACTCATGAAAAAGAGAGACAACAAATTTGCTTAATAACCTTTCCTTTTCTCAACTACTACTAACAGAGAGGGTCTGGGATTTTGCCAAAATATTACACGTTGCTCAAGAAGATTGCAAAGAAATCCCAGACATGCACTGGAGAGTTATTAAATTTAACATTTCTAAAAGATATTTTCAAAGGCTTTCAACTTGTTAGAGCATTGTTTTCCTCAACTTTCAGAAGTTGCCACAATTCAGTCACAGATAAGAACTTCTAGCTTTTTAATTGATATATAAATTGATATTAAAATCCACTACATTTCCGTGGTAAAGGAAACACATACTCTTCAGTTTGGTTTGTCCCTAATTTGAAAATCATGTTCTCAGGAAATCCTGCATAATTTTTTTTACGTAAACAGGAAAAGTATTTATTTGCTTGGGGCTCTGTTTCTGTCCATGTGGGGGTGAGCAGAAATAGTGTAGATTCTGGAACTCATGTCTTAATAAATGTATTTCAGAATAAAGAAAAATATATTCCAAATAAGGTGATTTTCTCTCTGATCATGGGTGGGCTAGTAGGAAAGGGTTTAAAATGCTTTATTTTCTCTTTTACATGTTCTTACTGTTTCCCTGAATTTCAGTAATGAAGGCAATTAAAAATGAAAAGATGACAAATTTGTAGGGAAGATGTCTATTTATTCTTCTTCAGGTGTTCTTGCCTTGGCTGCAAAGTTGTTTTTTGTCATCTGGAAATGAATGATTTGTAAAAAACAATTGTAAAATTGATGCAAGATTTCAGCCCTCCCATCCTTCTCTGCTCTCACCCGCTCAAGACCCTAAATTTACTTTTGCCATTTGTAGCATTTCAGTTGGGGGTTGAACTTCCCCTCCTGCTTCTTGTGAGCTTTCCTGATTTTGCTCACTGTATGAACAAGTTATATTGGATTTCATTTTCTCTAGGTTAGTATGAACTCTCCAGTTCACACAATTGATTTTGTTTCAGTTAGAAAACAGTGATACTCATTTTGAGAATAAATTGTGCAGTCAGTAGGCTGCTTTTTTTTGTGTGGGTGGAAATATTCTGTAGAGTTATTGTGGGAGCTGAACCCTGTTTAGTTATAAAAGGCCAGGGATTTTTAAGGAATTATTTGTGGATTTTTTTTTAAATCAAGATGTGATTCAAGCTATTATTTAACAAGAGGACGTGACAACCTCACCAAATGCAGAGAAAAATTAAGTATGGGAGCAGGTGCATGCTTGCTTTATTTGGATTTGTTTGTGGCATTTTCCAAAAAGTTTAAAGTTCAGTATATCACTCTAACAAACTGTGGTCATGAACAATCATAGCTTCAGGGGAAAATTGGAAGCAGTGATAGTCTTAGCAGAAATGTTAACACTAAAGTTGCTCAGAGAACACAGTTTAATGTGGAAAATCAGGTTAGTTTCCTCTTTTATTTTCTCAAGGGTAAACTGTGAGTTAATGTAATGACAACAAAATGATAGGTATTTCTTTATAGGTTTTTTTTTTTAATTCAGTGAAACAAACAGATTTTTCCAGTAATCATTCTAAGAGATATTTTAAGAATGTTAACCCAAAATAATAATTATTAAGCGACCATATGTTGCCATAAGAAATAGTTTGTGTGTTACGTTGCTGCACACAGCAGGACTAGCGGTGGAAGAGTATTCTCAGGAGCATTGAACATAGTTTGAAATGTCCACTTGGTGAGATCATACATGTGTTAGATTAATAACAAACATATTTACCTCTTCTAGGTAATCTTGGAAGGGTAAGCAGGTTAAGCTACTATAGATTAGTTCTCCACCGCATCTTTTTTTTTTCCCTATTGTATTCATTTTATAACTACATATATTGAAAACTTGATTGCATATTCCCATTTATCCCAGGGCTTGAATTCTGACTGTGGATTCTTGAGACACCAGTTTGAAGGAAGTAGTAGTCATTCCTTTTTATATATATGGGCAGTGCCAAGTTACCTATTTTTTTCTTTTTGAAACAAATTTTTAAATGCTCCATAGTGCGATTTTTGTAGCTATTTCTATTATTTTTGAAGTTGATAGTTATTTTGTGGATAATCTTGGTGGGAGCAGGATGCACGATTTATATACAATTATGAATTTTTTTCTCAGAACCCTTGGAAATAACTCTAAAAGTAGAACTAGTTACCTTCCGCATGTATTTTACTTCTTTTTAAGCCTTGTAGGCAAATGCGGGCTGTATCCATGTTGTCTTTACATAAGGAAATGTTAGGACTTACATGGAGAAAAGTAAAAAGCATATATCCAAATCATTTGTTATGAAGAATTGAAGAGCCTTTACAATTCTTTTAATCAAAAATGTCAGACAAGAGAAGAAATTTGTAGGCTACTGCTGCTATGTATGTTTGTAGTTTATAGATGTGAGTCTAGTGTAGGTGTTATTAAAGGATATTTTCCAGAAAATAAGGGATAGGAATCCCTCAAACTCTTCTCAGCTTAAACATTTTTATTTATACTTTGTGGGCATTTTCAACAACTTATCTATGCTATTCTTCAATATTGCTCTGCTAGCAAAATCTGCTGCTGTTACAAATTTTTGAATACTGACTTTTTAGATGGGATAATAAACTATGTTTGCTTCTCACCTTTTGGGCACTGATAATTATGTCTTTCTTGTGCCAATTACTTAAGCTGCAGCAACAGAATAGCAGCTGTTTTCTGACTTAGCCTTAGATCAGGCAGGAAGGCTGTGAATTGTGGTTTTATAAATTGTTTAGAGTTGCCTTGTTTTTAATAATATGTTTATAAAGGTCTTAATAGATCTAAAGAACATACTTTGCAAGAATTTAATTCTGTTTATATGTAAAAATATTTCTTTTTTTTAATACTCCTTCCCCTTCACTTTTATTTCTAATCCTATCTTTTAGGAACCATTAAAAAATAACAACTTTTACAGGTATTGCCAAGAATGTTGTTTTTTTTCCGAAACAAGGGGAAGATGATAATTTGTGAAAAGTCTAATCTGCCTCTCAAAATCTGATGTAAATCTTCCCTTTGACTTCATGGGGTGCTGCAGTAAGACCAGGACCCTAATTCTTTCAAGAACTGCAGAGCTTTCTATCTTGGAAAACTTCTGAAGTAAAACGCCTCTTCGTATTCATTCCATTCATCGTCATGTTCTTCAATTTATGACTCTGACCAATGAATTAAATTACAACTATCTGAAATATCAAGTCTCCCATGTATTTTCCAAGATTTATACTTCATATTTCAGCAGATTTTATTTTCTAGAAATTAATGGAAGGGAATTTTTTAAACCTTTTTAAAAAAAACATTTAAAATACAATTTTCTTTGTTGTATCTACTTTGATGATCTCCTTACCTAGAACCATGGGTGAAAAAACAGACTTAAAAGAAAAAATATTGAATAAAATTAATTTATTCAGTGACAAAAGCATTATAGTATCACATTTTCATTGGCAAAACTCTGGGGTTTTAGTTGCAGAAAATTGGCAGAAACAACTGCAGGCAATTATAGGCTTCAATTCATCAAGGTACCTAAGCATATGTCTAATTTTATGAACATGAATAATCCCTGAAGTCAAATGACTATTCACTAAATTAAAGTTAGACATATGCTTAAGTAACTTGGTGAAGCAAGGCAATAGTGACTTAAGAGAATAGTGAAGACAGGACAAGCAAGTGTAACATACACTGTAGATGTTCTTTGATTGCTCTGATTGTTCAATAATAGTTCTTAGTGGGTGTATTTTCTGTTGCTTAATAAAATATCCAGGCTTAGTAACTGTATAGTTTTGGGTTCATCTTCTATGAACAGTACCTTATACCCAAGAATCAAACAGTCTCTTACAAAAATGTGAATTGAAGCCATGGAGGGCTGTTATGACTGCTCTCATGTATGTTAAATATATTTAATAAATCACTGCTTTATTTTACAGGACAGCAGCCCAGGGGCAAGAGTACTGTGCATTTCCTGCCAACTGTTATTTGTTGAGTTTGCTAATTTGATTTACAAGCACGGTACTTATAATGACCAGTTTGCACCAAGAAACGTACCAATTTTTTATCTGAAGAGTTTTCTTTGCTATGTATTCTTGTAAGTGGTTTTGTGTTTTAAGAATGCATTGTGTTAGATAATTCTGCCTCAGACTCCTCTTCAAGTATTTTATGAGAAGGCTAAACAGATTTGTTTTGGAGGGGGCAACACGGTGATATTCTGAAGAGTAAGTGTTGACCAGAAAGAAACATAGGGACATGAAGTGGAGAGCAAGTAAGAATTGCCAACTCAGATTACTTGTGGTTTAAGAGGAACATAATTTTAGGCAATGGTTTGCAGTATGGATATTTATGTAGATTGAAAACCTAGGCTTTCATCTTGATGTGCTAAGAAGGATGTGATTTTGCTCAGTCAACTGTTGATACCAAAATAAAAGAATTCATAAAGGAAAAACCAAAATTTAACTAACTGACATAATCATTAATGCAGCACTGTTCCAGCAGAAGCATCTTTTGTCCTACAAAGAAAGCTATGTACTCTTATATGTAGTCAAAACAGAGGTGTTTTCATAGCTTTGATCAAATTAGCCCTTTCTTCATTCAAATTGGACTTATTCTCTTGTCTTTATGTTTAGGAGATTCTTACTGTTTCCTCAATAAAATGGCAACCAAGTATCTGATATTACTGCAGTTTATCAGTATAACAAAAAAGAATACCTAAACCACTTCTACTTATATTTCTTTTGTACTTTTGAAATTGAATTGCAGGCTAGTGCTAGGAAACTCATTCTTTGTTATGGGATTCTAGCATTTGGACTTACAAGTCAGTTCCTTTTTCTCCTCTCATCACACTAAAATACCTTCTCAGGCATTTGACTAAGTGCAGGATTCCTTTTATCATTATGGATAAGTTTTAAAGAAGGAAATTATATGCTGTGATTTGCCAGGTTTCTATGGCATTCTGCAGAAATCTGTATATTTATAAAAACTAGGAAAACAGGAATTATGATTAATGATTTTGAGAACTTACAGTAGTATTAATTAAAGTACATAAAACAGATTAAAGAAGATTGGCTATGGGAAAGGGACTTCTTGTTATTCTAAAAAAATGCAATTAGAAAGAAATACCTGTAAATGGAAGGAAATATATCCAGTTTGTCAGGTGACCTTCCATGAGCTCATCAAACTGAAAAATTTGGCACTTTATTTTCTGTTTATTCAATAATGGGAACATATAACAAGGATAATGAAGGTAATGTGATGCAGGTGTACAGGAAGGAGCAAATGAATAGAAAAGGGATGAGATTTACATATCGGATGTAGATAAAGTATGTATGATATCTCTTTTTTCCTTGGTTCCTTTCACTTATTATGTCTTGCTGTCATTCCAAAAAACAACTGGACAGAGTGCGATGGAGGTACATAATGGACCTAAAATTATTCAGCTGCAGGGGTTTTTTTTTGTGAGAAATAAAATCAAACACAACACATAATTTTATTGGTTAGAGCAGGCTTACAGTATTTATACTCTTTTAGGAACTGCCAAAATACTTTCTTCAAAGCCTCTTCATAATTAGGACAAATAGAAGTAATTGCTTAATCAGGAATTACTTTC
Source organism: Petroica traversi (assembly GCA_025920805.1). Lineage (NCBI taxonomy): Eukaryota > Metazoa > Chordata > Aves > Passeriformes > Petroicidae > Petroica > Petroica traversi. Next base: position 7,554,177 of record JAHLSL010000117.1, on the reverse strand, counting down.
TTATCCCATTGACATACTAGGACGTGAAGAAGTGGTTAGTGGACATTTGATATGTAGCCTATTGTAACCTTGCAGGTAAATGATTCTAAAATACATTTATAACTGCTGCTTGCAGGCATGGATGAGACTTTTAAATTTTTTTTTCCCCAGCCGTACCTTATTCATTTTTACATTTCAGATGAAGTGTTACTGTCTCTCTGCTTTTGAAGTTCTTTCACTCGAGTAGAGTGATGATTAGATAATACATCGTGTTAGACTACTAATTTGAGATACTGAGGGATAATCTGCAAGGCTGACACTGACTTGTTTAAAGAAAGAACTAGGAAATGAGGCTCACAAGTTGAGCTTTGAAGGATGCTCATAAGACCATATTGTTGACTATTTATAGCCATGTCTAAACCAGAATTGCATGTACAGAAAAATTTGCTGGAAATTTCCTTTGCCTTGAGGAGCAAGGCTAACTCAGACTCATTTCTCCTCAAGCAGTATGCATGGCAGTTGATGGGGATGGATTCTTTCTTATATTCATAAATCTAAACCTGAACAGGGGCAAACCTAGTTGGAATGAAATACCGAAATACAAGCAAAATTATAGAAAGTGTAAGTGATAAACAGTTCTTACTCACTAGAGGAAGACTTAAAGACATGAGCAAATAACTAAATTTCTCTGTTGTTAAATGTTTTTTGTAACACAGTTATTTTTTGGACAAACAGAGAATGAAGGAAAAAAAAACCCACCAGCAAAAAGAAAGAAAGAATAGATAAATATGGATTACAAGAGTGCCATTTTTAATAGTATAATCAGAAAAGAAAACCCTCTGTACACAGAAAAATAATTCCTTCAATACATGCAGGGTCTCTTGAATAATTTATTGTTTTGCTATGTCTTTCATTATTTAACTTGTAATTGTTCTTGCAAGTAGTAATTTAAATGGTTCTGAATTATAATGTGTGTCCCAGTGGGAAGAAAGCTGGAACTATGAAAGTGCCACAAATACTCAAGATTTTTCTTTAAATGCCAGGAATCAAAACCTAGTATATTAGATAGATCCCACTGGAAACAGATGCTTCCTCAAGTTTTATTAACTATATATGTAAAAGTAAAAAGAGCAGTTGAAGTTAAACAGTACCAATAGATGCCCAACCATGAGAGATTTCTAAAGGAAAAGATTGTTTCTGTATTATCTATAGTATATATAAATTTTTTTAACTGGCAAAAGAAGGAGGGTCATTGGTTAATGCTTTAAAGCATGATGGCATCTGCCAGCTGGAGCATTCCACACAGTAAACCTGGGATGCCTGGTCAGAACTGTTTGTCAAGTACAGAATAATGACTTTCCTAGCTTCAGGTATGATTCTTGTATTCCATGAGAGTTGTAAGAAAATTCTCTGTCTAGGTGGAGTGGGACAGCAAGTTGTAAAGAATTAATTTGATCCCTTAATAAAAAGTAAGTAATGTGTGGCTTTAATTTTTTCTTAAGGCTTCAGAAATAATTTTTCATTATATCTCAGAGTAACATAATAGTTTTAGACATTGTGAATTTCTATGGTGGACTTGTTGATTGACCACATACAATATGGCAGAGGGATATGTAGATGTGATGTCAGGACAGTAACAACTACTGTCCATTTAAGTTGGAGTAGAAAATGGAGGAGACTCTGAGGTAAAGGGAAGTACCTAGCTGGAGAAAATCAGAAATTTTGCTGGAATAATATATCTATACTCACTGAAAAATGTTGGACATCTTTACAGAAGAGTAACAGTTATTTATTATGTATTTTCAACAGTATTAGTTTCTTATTCAACAAATATGCATAGCCTGAATTTGTCAATGACTTCTATAGAATGGTTTCATTTCACCATAGTGCTTGGTAAATTAACTTAAAACTTCACATTAAATTTTGTTCTATTCATTCACAAGCCAAATAGAATAGGGAAATTCAAAATTATTTTTGAGAAACAAGAACATTTTTCGAAAAAGTAAAACCATAGAGATTTTTGGGTCAATTTTTCCACATGAGAAGACTAATTTAAACCAAATTAAACTGAAAGAAAGCTTGTGGACTAAAACTTCTGAATATGGGGTTTCAACCTGGAGTGTATTTTTTCATGGCTGGATTACAGACTTCAGAAAAATGAGTTTTGAAGCAAGGTTATGGAAGTCCTTCAAGGCTGTGATTGTTCAGGTTTTTATATGACATGGTATCTATTTGTGTGTATGGCTAATAAAAAGATAAACATTTCATGGAACCAGTATTTATCAAAATTTATTTAAAAACAATACAGTTTCTAGATTTTAGATTAATGATTTCTATATTTTCATAATTTAAAATCAATTTTCAAGTCTAATTTCTTTGTCTAGTTACAGTGCTATCCAAAAATTCTTTGATCCTCAATTGTTTCGATACTGCTTGGTTCTTAATTCAGTCTGACTTTGTTCAAAGCAGTGCAAACTTTTCTGGAAGTCCTTTACTTATATTCTGCATGTCTGGTTGGTGTTGTCAACCCTGGAAGTGTGCATACATCAGTTGTGGCAGTATTCATATTCTTGTGCTCACACTTGCTCTAACACTGGGAAGTTTTAACATGTAGATAAGGTTAGCCATGTGTATGTTTGATTGTTTTACCAAAAGTTGAATGTAATACTGACAGAGGTGTGCTTTTTCTTCCACTGGAGTTAGTTTGTGAACCTGTATGAGCACTTCTAAGAGTGATATTCTTAGTGAGAATGTTTTCAAGAACTACAGGTTTTATCCTGAAAATAAGTACCATGGAAAAATGGTTTAGTTTATTATGTTTTTAAAGAGGCTTCTGGCCTCTTTTTCTATGTCACTTAACATGTTAAGGACATAAGGACTATATTCCCTGCACTCAGTGCATAGAGATGTTACAAAAACTGATGATGTAAAGATATAAAGGAAGATGGTTTTTCAATGAATTGTGGCTGAAAAGGTACAATCAACAATGATTTAAAAAGCAGCCTTATGCATCTGAACTTATGGACACACTTAAATTGATTCACATAAATTCTTACTGAAGACAATGAGACTTAGAGTATTTGTCAATATAGAAGAGATCTACTTTGGTTTAAGTATTGCACAGAACAGAAATAGATCTAAGAATTTATTTAAGTTATTTTTTACTCTAGATGATGGACTGAGTTCACACTCATCTTGTTAAGACAGATAAAATACATGAGAATTCAGTAAAGGTTTAAACAAATTGTTTTTGAAGGAATTATTAAAAGAAAGCAAAGCAATCACCGTTTGTTCCAAAAACAATGAAATATGAATACTCAAACATAAGCCAGTTAGATAGTGTCCAACTAAATTAATCGCAGGTTTGGAATGCTCTAGAAACTATTCACATTGATTCACCTGAAAATATTCCAATATCAATAAACAGACATGAAAGAAAAATCTATGTGACATGAAGTTCTATAGTACTTATCAACAAAAAAATAAGCCTTGTTTCTGAGGCCAAAGACATTTTCCTTTCCATAGGATAATTGTACTCTTTATTTTTGGGTTTTAAGACAGGTTGCTCTAATTTTTGGTGTAGCTGTATCACTAGAGAATGTTTCTGTAGTGGCAGCTGGACTACAGTCAGTACTTGTGCTGAAAGCCAGCTTGGGTCTCTCTCTGTATTTAATCTCCAATGTGTTCCGTAACTACAGTATCTTTCATTTCTCCTTTTCATTATAGTTCTTTAGTTACAGGAAAAAGGACATAATAAATTTAGACCTAAATAAGTAGAGGTTAGTATTTTGCTGTGGTAACCATAATACACCTGCATGCTCCCAAGAAATACTTGTCACAAGCTGTTCTGATTTTGCTTCTGTTTTGTTCTTCTTAGCTAATGTATATTCATCTCTTGTAGAAAATTGATCAGATCATATGATAAATTTTTGAGATTCTTATCTCAAATAGAACATAATTTATGCTGGAGTTTTTGGAGTGGTTAGAATTACAAAGTGGTGTTTGGAGGGTTCTCTGGAAGGATGACTCAGCTTCATTTATAACCTGGTCAATATCTTTTCTTTTACTGTGTCATTTGCTTAGATATATGAAAAGTATCCCTTCTTATTTAGATGTGGTATCTGTGGTTTAACAGTTTGGCATAGACCCAAAAGAGCACCTTGAGTAATGAGTGATAAAAGTTATTATGAATTCTGCTTAAATTTGGCATTTCCAAGCTTAAAAATAATTAGGACAAATAAGACTACTTTAGATTACGCTTTCAATTTGTTTTTTATACAGATGGGATTCATTGTGTCACAATGTCTCTGAAGCTGAAAGCAAGTGCGTTTCTGTAGTTAATTTTGTGCTGAAGAGACATAAATGGTCATTAGTACTCTGCACTTATCTTTATTACCTAATACTAGATTGAAAGCTGCTGTTGTACGTCCCATACTCGATCATGTCTACATGTCACAAAGTTGTACATAGGCAACAGAACAGAAAAACCTGTGCATTTAAACACTAGAAAAACAAAGGTGTATTTGGCACACTGTAATATTTTGAATACACTGGCAAGATATTTCAGTCTAGAGAGCTTCCTTTAAGTCAACAACTTTAATTCTTTTTTTTTTAGCCTCTTTTGGTAACATCTGTGTTTGAAAACTGGAATCCTTTTTATGAAACCATTTTTGCAGTGTTCTCTGGAAGAGTGACTTGGCACCATTCACATCCTGGTCAGCATCTTTTTCCCTGCTATGACATTTGGCTGAGTGTGTGAAAAATTTCTCACTTTATTTAGTTGCATAATAAGAGTCCTAATTTAGTGCTGACTTGAACTTTCTATGCATATGCTCTTTTGATCTTGTTTTTCCTCCTGGAAAGCTAAAGCCTGGGCCAGGTATAGCAGTCTTACAGTCTTTTGCAGCAACTCTTACTCTAGAGTTAATGTGTTGGTGCCTGTACAATTAAGTGTGGGTCGTCTTCTTTAGGAAATGGATGCATTTTCCTTTGGCACATGAGCATCTTTCTCACTCTGCACCCTTAAAATGACTCACTACCATCCTGTCAGGGAAGAGCTGTCTGCTTCTAAGATCTTCATAGCATTTCATGTCTTCCATTGAATGGTCTTATGGTTCACAAAGGACACAATGAATGAGTTAAGTCCAAAGACCATATTAATGTGTGTATATTTTTCATCTCACTGTGGTTTTAAGGAATATATCTCTACAAACGATGTAGAAAATCTTTCGCGTTGTTTTTTTGGCATGGAATGTCAGTTTGGATTGAGGATTTTCACACAGAGTGGATGGAAAATTAGAAGTAAAGCGGGATTCACAATTTTGCTATTTTGCATAGCTCCTGTCGCATGTAAATGAAATATTTACTGGGACCACTGAGCAGTCTACAGATGCCGTTCAATCTTACTCTCATGAAATAAGGTATATACCTGGTATTGACCTACCCAATCCATACAGGACATGTAAATTTGAGTAGGACTTGGTTCTTTTGTTTGTTTTGTCACATTAAGGGTGGGATTGTTTTTTAGTTATCATTTTGACATGTAATTTGTATTTGTCATTCTTTAAAGACAAAGAATTTTCTCACGATGGTTTTTATTATTTAGAGTAAGCAAATATAGTAAATTTGGCCTTAAAGTAGATATTACATTCTTTTGGTGCTGAGAGTCTTTGTCTGCTTTTATTATATAAGAGTTTCAATTAAAATGTATTTCTAGAGTTTTTAAATTTATGAGTTCTAAAGTCACTTGCAGGTGAATAAGAAAATTATTATAATGAGAAATTCCATTATTTTTATTTGTTTTGAAATCTCAGAAACCCATAGATGTATTAAAAGACATGATTTTTAATCCTTTTTAAACCTAGTGTTCACTGCTGAAAAATTGTAACTGGCAACTACAGCAGATTGTGCTTCTTGTAAACCTCTTTTTCTCATTTTCCCCCTCTATTTTCTTTCTTTCTTTCTTTCTTTTGTATAACCTGTCATCTTTATTTATACTAAGAAATGAAGAATATTTTTTATGTCCCTAATAAAAAGTGTATTATTGCTACATTGTTGAAATAAAATTCTTAGTGCAGAAAGGTACATAATATTTTGCATCAAAACAACATAGAGTGTGCAAGGGACACATTACAAAGAATGTTCCATTTTTGATGCTCTCAGTTGCTTGATTTTTTCAGGGCATAGTGTTGTAAATGTCAAGAGTCTTTGAAACATTTGAAGCAGGTGTTCTACTGCCAAAGTATAGCATTTGAACTCAAAATGAAACAGTTCCCTTAAACCTTGACATTAAGTCTTAACAGTTTCACTTCCCAATTGGATGTGGTATGAAGAAGATAAATAATAGAACTGTAGCAGGATAAAATATTTATTCTCCCACGAGATGGAGAAGAAAAACATGTTTAGCATTTACTTTGCAATTTTATTTGTTCTGGCTCATTTCCCTCTTATACTCACATATATACATTTCCAGGCACATGTTAAAAGCTGTAACTAGGGCTTGGCTCAGGCCCGGTGTCCTTCCTTTCCCCTTCCCTTTCAGTCTCACTTACTCTCATGGCTTCCCTTAAACTGCCTCTTAATTCCCATGTTCCTTCTGGGAAGCATTTATCAAAATGTTTTCACTTGTCCAAAATCTGCTTTGCTTAATCAAACTGATCAATTTCTATGGAAGTCAGTGTCAGCCTTTTCAAACAGGACTGCCATTTTTAAAGACCTCAATAAAAAAAAAGGCTTTAATTTCCCAGGTTCTCAGTACCTGCTGCTCCCACTGTCATTGGGAATGATGTGGGTGAGAAGAGGTCACTGCAGTGAAAATATTCTAATTAGGTGCCCATCTTCACTTTGGAAATGTCAGTCTGAATTTGTTGTCATGTGAACATATGATGAAAGTTTCTGTCTGACATGTGAGTTATTATACTGGCTTAATTCACATATTTCATCCTATTTACATTAGTGTTGTGTGCTTTGCTACTTGACTGACAGCATCATGTTATAAACACTCAGAAGCACATAACAAACTTTCTAGGTCCTGTCACTCATCCTCCTATTGTGAAGCCTGTGACGCTAGTTTTGTGCCCTTCTCCACACACTATACTCCTGCTGTATTCTGTGCGTTCTAATCAGAGATGCTTTTCTCCCATGCCTCTCTCAAAGTGAGTCTATCCAAAAATCCACTCTGCTTGAGCAATGTTGGAGGAAGATCTGGAGCTGGGCTGCAATGCCTTTTCTCTAAGCTAACAGAAGTCATCCTTCCTGTAGCCACTTCTCTTTTTCTGTGGAAGCATACAGGCTTGCAAGAGTAGAAGGGAAATGTAGTGGGTGGTTTTTTGTTTTCAATGTCATGGACAATGAGGATATTATTATTCCTGTAGTAATGAAGAAATAACCTCTAAGAAAGAAGTGGAATTTTGGTCAATGAGCACATTCTTAAGCACATACACATACACATACATGCACACACACACACACACACCTCTATCTCTCTAGCTCTCTAGCTCTCTAGCTCTCTATCTGTCTCTCTGTCTCTCTCTCTCTCTCTGTCTATCTATCTATCTAATTTTAAATTACACTGATTGCTAAATTATCTGTTCTTACTAAATTTCATTCCACTTAGACAGCAGAAAATACTCCTTGATTCACTTGAGGAAGGCATTGATAAAAGATATCAATTAATGCATCCAATTTAATGTGTAAAGTAATGGTTAAAAGGGATCACTCTCTAAGCTTTATACAGATACGTGTGCTTGAAAGCAATGTGTACTCGTCTAAAGAAAATTCGGTATGAACATCATTAGGGTGGTACAGTATGTCTAGTATTTGTTGATTATAGGTGTGATATTTTTGTTCTATAATAAGGTCTGTGTAGCAAAGTTGGCAAGAAATCTGTGCCATGTACTTGAGTAGATCTTGGAGTCAGAATGTACAAGTGTACTTTCAGTGGTAACCTTATAAAGCAATGCTTTTAAGTGTGGAGCAGTACTTAACATGGCCTGTATTAACAACTTGTACTGTGATTCTGTATTGCTTGTTGAATTAGGGTTTCGTCTGCACTGTTCTGTCTTTTAATAATCTGTCTGCTTTTTTTGGCTTCCTACTGTAACCTTGTTTAGGAAGAAGATTTCTGTAGAAGCTGCAAAGTAACAAATGTTTTCTTCAGATCATCCTCGGTTAGGTCCTTATAGAATAAAAAGCTTTATCTGTCACCCTTCTGAAGGCTTAGTTTTAGCCTTTGTGATATTTATAACCTGTCTAGGAAGGTCTTCCAAGGGGGTAAGAGTAAAAGATTATTCAACTTACACTGTTACAGGGGTGGAGTAGTGCTGTGGAATTCTTATCAAACTGCTCAGTTCCTGTATTTTCAGTGGCCTTGGAAACAAAGTATCAACAGGAATTATAGATATTTTTTTTTCCTCTGAGGGTGTAGAATGTAAAGGAATTTGTCTTATGGAAGGGCAACTTTGTTCTTAGGACCATCACAGTTTAAAGTTAAGTGAGGAGATGCATATGCACACACAAAGCAGAATAATTTTTATGTAGTTTTTATATATATATGAACACATATTTGTACATTTATACATATATATATATATATAAAACCTTGTACATTTGTAGGATTTAGGTATTACCTATCTGGATGAGGTTAATTCAGAAGCAGTTTCTGATAGGATGGTTATAACAATTCTAGGAGCTACATGTGTATGTATATAAAAATACATAAATACACACACACACACATATGTATAATTTAATATTTTTTTTAACAGCAGTTATTACTTATATCAATGTTGTGATCATCATTATCAAAGTCATCCTTTTTCCTATCACTTTGTATCTATATCGAAAAGTTCTACAGAGTAAGTAGATCTCATTACATATTCTATGTAAATGAGGAAACTGAGGCAGAAGTTAAGTAAGTTGTCCAAATTCAATCACCAGGTCGCAAAAATCCAATTAGAAATGCCCAAACCCTCATCAGTTTGCTTTGTTTTTCTCCATTAAACAGCACTGCATCTCCTTTGGTAGAGTAAGTATTTAAAGAATAAGTTTATGTTCCTTATGCTTATTATGAGGATTGCTTAGCCTAAGAGTATGTTCCAGTAGGAGGATATTCAAATACAATCATATTTTCACCATGAGGATGGTCAGTGAAACAAGTTGTCTGGAAAAATGTTGCAGCCTCCATCCTTGCAATCTTTTAAAAACTGGTTTAATAAACACCGAAGCAACCCATTCTGATCTCATAGGTGACCATGCAATAGGATAGGCTGGATACTTTCTGAAGTTTCTTTCAACCTGACTTGTCCAATGATCTTATGATCAGAGGTTGATATAAATAAAATGTTCCTCTCTCCTCAGTTTCACTGTCAGTTGGAACAAGCAAGAGAAGGGAAAATCACTGCAGAGCATTCCTCTCAGTATTCTGGTCATCCCATTTCATAGGGTGGGCACCAGCAGCAGTGGCTGATTAAAGTAATGTTTTACAAATTGGTGCTGAGTGGCAAAGGCAGCAAAATTATGTGCACCAGTAAAAGACTTAGGAGTGAGGAGCAGGCAGGAATACTAAACGAATGGGGAATAAGAAGCAGAAAGACCAGAGTCTTCCCATCCTTCTGTAGAATAAAGAGGGTCACCATTCATGTTATTCTGTTGAAACAGTGACATCTGCTATGGCTCTGCCTGAAAACATATAGCTGCTGTGGTCTGAGAAAAATGGCCCAAAACCCTTCAAGATTGTTTTTAAAGTAAAGTTTACTGTTTCCATGACAATGCTTCAGTCATACAGTTTTGAATGGAGAATTTATAGGGAGCAAATGGGAAATAAGAATGTAACTCCAGCCCTTTGGAAAAAAGGAGACAATAAAGATCAGGAGTTACTTGAGGTGTGAGCCAAACCCTTGCACCAGCATAGCTGTGATTTAGTTGTGCATCTTGGCTCAGTTTGCAGTGGTGTGAAAGCCATGAATGTAGCAGAGGTGAGTGCTGCAGGCCTTCTGTGCCTCTGCTCTGCAGTGAGAAAAGGCTGCATGGTGTAATGCCGCAGGTTGTATGGGATAGAGCCCTATAGCTTTAGACTGCAGGTAGGAGAGCATGGTGCAGCAGAGAGAAGAGAATTGCAGTCCTATTTTTCACAAGCTAAAACTACTGAAATAATATTTCTCTTTGATTCTACTTTTTCCACTACTTAGCATATTTTGCCATATGAATAAAATTGAAATGGAAGTTTGTTTCAAAAGGAAAATATTCAACTCTGAAAAAGTAAAAATCACAAATTTTTACTGCAACTTTTGATTTCAATTTTGCCTAAAATGTATCTTATTCTTTGAGATAGTGTGTTATAGTGAGTGTTGCTGTTGATAAATAAACATTTTTTGCACTGAAAAAGATTCGGTCCTAGAAGTATTCTGATGGATCTTCCTTTGAGTATATGTATCAGATGGCACCTGAACATAGGTATCTGCTGTACCCCTAAGCATAGGTACTGAAATAGACAATAAACTAGGATTAGCAGAAACTAACCCTAACCAATTTGATCAACATAGGTCCTGATAATGATGTTTAAAAAAAAAAAAAACAACAAAGGACAGCAGCTTTTCAGCCATTGCAGCATTTTTCTCTCAGCTTGATATCTCATGTGTTTGAATGTATTTTTTTTCCTTTTCAGTTTAATTACTGTTTTACATGTGCAATCAACTTATCTAGTATAACTTAGTGTATTTCAATCAGAGTAAGTAGTAGTAGTATAGATCCAGTTTCTGAATAATTTTGGTAAGCAGTTATGAAAGAGAAGGAAGGTAGACTTTGAAAGCATAAGTACATTTTTAAAAAAAAACTGGCAGACTCTAGGACTTGTCTAGAAATGTTGATTCACTGGGGCTCAACAGGATGCACCCCATGTTGGGGCGACAGGAAGTTCAGTTCCCAAACAGCTAAAGTCCTAGACTTCCCAGGACAGGAATGTCTAATTTTCTGAGTGTATGTGTTTCTAATAGAGGACTGCTATCTTCTAGGGACTGAGGCGGCAACACCGCAGGCTTTCCTCTGGAGACATCACATTGGATGTCAACATTTCAGTCAGATAGGAGTGACTGTGTCAAGTTGCAACCCAAGCAATTACTGTTCTCAAAGCAGTTATCTTTTCTCTCTGTGTAGCTTGTTCAATTTTTTCCCAATATACTTTTTTATTTCCAGTAGACTTCCTGTCTTTGTTTCTCATAGCCTGCCTGTTTTCTTACATGCATTTTCCTATTTTCTTTTTTCCTGTTTGGACTCCATCATGTCTTGAAATATATTTAAGTTGCATTAATTTTCTCTTTGCTATCATTTTCTATAATTTTATTAGATTTTGTGCAAAAATGCTAGGTCTTCAGATGCTGACCTGGTGGAAAATGCAGAGATGTGGAAGATCCAAACATCATTGAAGTCCTTCTGTCTCAAATTAAAGAGTCCCATGCAAGTTTTGTACTCTCATAAATACAGTAAGATTTGTCAATTTGAAAAAAAAAAAAAGCACAAAAATCCAGACTGAAGCCTGACTCAATTTATTAATGATGTTGTATTGCAAGATGAAATGAAATGTGAACCTGAACTCTGAGTTCATCTGACAGAGTTGTATGACCCACGCGTTTTAGGAACAGCTAAATTTGTTAACAGTCAAGCCAGCAATGATGTCTAGTGACATGTGTGTAGCAAAGAACAGAATGAATTTCAAAAGCATAGAAATGTTGGAAGCTTGGATATGAAAATGTTAAATATAAACCAGAATACTTACTGATGAGTATAGAAACTATACTGTTTAAACAAGAAGGGAAGAGACCCCAAGATAAACATTTATCAGGCTCTTCGGAGAGCTGTATTTTGTGGGGGGATATTATATCCCAAGGACTGCAGGGGGAGTTGTCCAGGTCCTTGAATCTGGTTCCACATAATACCATAGCATAATTTTGTACACTGAAAATGCTGCTAAGTCCTTTTTCTGCAATTCTAATAGAAAACAGTAAAGCTCGCAGTTTTGGTAGTGGATAGGAGTGACTCTTGCACTAAATTTTCAATTGCTTTTATAAGAGATTATGCTTTTCTTGAAATACATCTTGTTATATATTTGTATCCTCAATAGCCAGGTAAACTTCTAAATACAACTCATAAACAAATAATTTTAAACAGAGACAGTAGGAAAGCCATTGCCACAGACCTTACTGAATTGATTTAGACAAGCAATCAAGTCTGACTTTTTAATCTCAGAGCCAGCTTTATGTTCTACCAGGAGGGAAGTATACAGTGGTGAAATCATTCATAATAACTCTTTTCAGCCTCATAGGAGGAGTATGCATATAGGTTTCCAGTCCATGCTGAAGTTACAGTCATAAATAGTGTTTCATGACACAGAAAGGAGTTAATAAAAATGTTGATATTTTGTGATTGATGAAGTGTGTGTATCAAAGGCAGTTCATTATTAAATGTGACAGAATTTGAGTCTTCACAAAAATTTTGACAGCTGAACAAAGATCACTGTCACTGCCGTATTTATCATCAAGATTTGATGATAATCTACAAATCTGAGGATAGCTTGGGGATGTCTTGGCTTCTATGGCAGTTCTGGGTCTTTCTTATGTGTCATATTATGTGTGATTGTGTGAGTTACTGGGCATCTGACCCATAGTGAACAAACTAACTTGTTTTCCAGAGTGAATAATGAGAAAAGAGTGTGTAAAGGAAGTTTCAAACTCCAATTTGAATGTCTAGGCTTTGGTTTATTTAAGAACTGTAATATTTTACTCTGACAGATTTCATTTGATTCAATTTACTACCGGATTTTTTCCAATGATACAAGAACTAACCTAAAAGAAGGCCCGCCCTTCTCTGAAAATACAGTAGTGAGACTATTTTGGTACAATGTTACTGGGAGCAATGGAAGCACTGTGTGTGTGAAGCCAATGGAATTATACAGAGGAAAGGCTCATGCACACAGGTACATTTTGCTAGTCTTGCTTGTCTGTGACTTTCAATATTCAGAATCATGGAATCACAGAATCAACTAGGTTGGAAAAGACCTCTGAGATCATTGAGTCCAACCTTTGACAAAACACTACCTTGCCAACTAGGCCATGGCACCAAGTGCCGCATACAGTCTTTTTTTTAGCACCTCCAGGGATGGTGACTCCAACACCTCACAGGGCAGCGCATTCCAATGCCAAATAACTCCTTCTTTAGAGAAATTCCTCCTCATGTTCCCTGGAATAGCTTGAGGCTATGAGCGCTAATCATGTTCACTGCACACTGCAGGTGCATGGAACTGTTTTATTCTATGTCAAGCAACTGACACTTCTTCCGTATCCATATCCTTCATATTCTCTGTATCCTACATATACTCCATATCCTTCATATCCTTTTCCTGGGAGAAAATACGTTCAGAACGTTTTGCCATCAACATTGGCAGACATGTAAAATTTAGCGCATGTAAGATTTCAAAGCTGTCTGGTACTTCTGTCATCAATAAAGAGGATCAAAAAATCCAGCTCTGAGTCTCATCCTGTATTTTTTTTTATTTTATTTTTGACTGTAGATCAAATTGATAAGCCTTTTGAATTCTGAAAGGTAGTTATTATATGAGAAGAAAGTGAAACAGAAAACAATCAAATGTAGCAGATTGAAGCTCTTAATTTACTAAGATTAAAACTGTCCCAAAATGAAACACACATACACAAATGTGTTGTAAATTCAGGATAATTTGAATCATGAAATTAATCCAAGCCAGGAACAGTTGACTAAAATGTTTCTTCTAATTAATGCAAGCAAGACACTGGTAATTAAAAAAAAAAAAATACTGCCTACCCCCTAATCCTCCTTCATATGATGAAAATGCAGCAACATTTTCCTTTGACTATTGTTCTGGATGTCTTTTGTGGTGTTTTCCTCCAGTTGACAAACAGGGCATTTCGGTTGACAGATTTTTAATAACCTTTCCATCTCACACAAATCATATCACATGGAGGCATGGAAAAAAAATTATCTTTGCAATTACTTCACACACCAAGCTTGGCTATACTTTGAAGTGTTGATGGCAGAATCCTTTTGGTTAGATGTGTGGGAAAACCACAGCTCCACTGACACAGCCACACTGGCAAGAGCTGCACTGGAAACAGTTGTACTAGAAGTGGGGTTGCTTTCCTGGCATATAGCTATCTCAGGAACTCAAATAAACTTTGCCAGCAAAATAGCTTTTCTTACACCGTATACTCTTGCTCTACCAGAAAAATTGCTTGCAGAGATCTACAACAGCTCCACTGCCTGGACTGTCTTGAACTTGTTTCTTAAGCTGTTGATAGAAGTAAAGTGTTAGGATATAGATAGCTTATTTAGCTTCTGAGTAAAACAGGAGAGTGATCAGGTATGTTTTCAGTGGTATTGCTGATTTATAATGTGGTGGTCCCAGAGGCTCCTTTTGTGTATGGGTAACAGTACCTACCCCAAAGGACCAGAGATTCAAAGTTTAAACAAGAATAAGATATTATTTTCAAGAAAGAAACATTAGGTCGAATGAGACTTTTAATTAATTAATACCATTCTAGGTATATGGCTAATTTCTTTAAATAATTATGGAAAACTTTTAACTAAGATGTATATTATTGTATAAAATCTAAAAGCATTAGCAGAAAGAGATTTTCAAAGAATTTTGAAATGAGCTTTCCTCTTTTTTTTTCTAGTCTTCTTGACTGCCAAGGGTTTGTAGCTCCATTTATCTTAATAAAAAGAAATAATTCTAGTTTTTCTGCCAATTTGGATTGCCACATAAACTGTTGCTTGTGCTTGTTTTAAAAAAAATCTGTACAAAGTTTATCCTGAAGCAGATGAGAGAAACTGTCTTAGATTAGAATTCTTTTGCATAGCTGCTCATCAGCCATTTGTTTAAGCATCTTTTGTTTAACAGAGCTTGAAAGGGTGATTAAATTTTGTTTGTTTGTTTGTTTTTCCAGGAAGGTTCCTAAATAGTGAGATCACATGAATCTCTATGCCTACTGATATCCTCTGTTCTGAAAGTATAGTATCTCCAGAGCTGGTCAACAAGTCTTTCGGGCCTTATCTTTCTGAAGGCCTTATGTTACATTTCTGTAGAGAGAAAGAACACTTTAATTTTAACACTAGATTTAGCTTCCTATATAAATAGTTACTTAAAGAAATAGATTGCATTTCACATTGCACAATAATCCTATTATGCATTAAGAAAAGCAAATCTGTATTACTGTGTTCTTCTGTGTATTGGAAAGCAAGTTGCAGTGTCAAATTAATCCATCTGTTTTCCCATGAAGAATACAAATACAGTAGGACTTGCTTATGTGGATTATTTTATACCTTAGCCTATTCCTCCAGCATTATTAATTCACAGCACTTATATATTTAAAGCCAGCATATATGATCTGTGCTGCAATAATTTTTTCTTTCTTTAATGTTTCCTCTGTTTGATGTTTAGCCTTTTGTTTTAAACATTTATAATCAAGAATAATATATTCAGAGAAATAAATAAAAATTAGTGGAAGGTGAAAAAGTCTAAAAAGCAAGATATCTTCCAGGTCCTAGTTTTTTAAAAAAATTATTTAAATTTTAGACATATTCTTTTGACATCTTTTTATTTTCTAATATTTAAAAAACCTTTATGTCTGATCATTCCAATAGTAGGATTATGCAAGATTATGGCATCTGTTTGGACCCTGCACAAGGTCAGACAACAATAATGGAATCAAGCAAAAGCCAAGTATGGCAAAACCAAGAGGTGAGGTAGTCCTCTATAGACAATGAATCTGATTTTGAGAGTTGCACTGAAAATGGAACATTGATTTATGGATTGTGTCTGATCTGGATGCCAATCTAGTGTTACTCTTATGAATGCATATCACATTGGAGCCTTCTCCTCCTGAAAGGAGAGAACAGAAAACACACACTGCAACTCACCTCCTTTTTGTGAAGACTGACACTATGGGCATCTCTAGCATATGACAGGTTTTGTGTTCCTTGGGTACAATACTCTTGTATTTCTCTGTGCATGCCATAGAAACAAGTTTAATAAATGGGCACCTCTGTCTTCTGTTTAAAAATGTTATAGGAGTGGAAACAACACAGTCCAGAGATTTACCTGTTTTCAAAACAAAGGAAAGACAATCTAAGCAAAGAGACTGGTTGTGCTATTCTTAGTTATATTATAGACTGTATAGTCTTAAATGAAATTTTGAAGGTTAAGGTACTACTCTTTTTCTATTGTGATTTCAGAACTGATTGAAAGCTATTTTAACCTGGTTTTCTGCAGTGGGTGCATTTTTAACTGTTAGTAAAGTTTTAGCTGGAAAATAAAAGAGAGAGCATGTTTTGAACAACACTAGCATCATAGTTTTGAATCTGTAAGATTGAGTGGCATTGACAAAATTGAGGAAGCATAAATCCCCACGCGATGTACTAATAATTAGTGTAGAATGAGGATCAAATACAATATATCTAATAGAAAGGTGAAACATCAGGTAAATATTTACAATTTTGAACAGTATGTTAACATTTATAATGTAATGTTATGTTTTAGAAGCGTGTTCCTTTGACTGTCTGAGATGAAAGGAGGTATGCTTGAAGAAGGGAGTAGTGTTGGTTTTCCTGTCCAATCAACAAGAAAAGTCCCTCTTCTACATTGCTTAATAAAAGCCAATAGTTTTGTTTAAGCTCCTCTGGAAAAGGTGAAGTTCTAAACCATTTTTTATTCTAGCTTTCTTCACTAGTAACAGATGAGTTTAACTTTCTTCATAATTTTCATAATTTTCTATTTTATGCACATTTTTTTTGCATGACCGGTGTTGTAATAAAAAAGAAAATATTAGATTAAGGAGACAATTAGCTTGTGCAAATTGGTTTTATTTAATGAAATGATGTCTTGTTATTGTTTGTTGACTGTGGTAAAGTCGAACCAGTTTGCAATGACTGAAGAGAATCTAGTGCAGGATTCCAGTTTTGTATTCCGTATAAGAAGAACAAAGGGACTTGGTAAGGCTGCTGAAGGTTGTTTCCAGATATCTTTTTCTTTTTCCATTTGAAAATAATTTAGAATAAGTTGGTGAATCACAATATTACAGCCTTTAATCATAAGCATGCCGTCTGATGCAGACATGGGTGAATGACAATAAAAAAACCCAAACACTTCTTTGTAATGAATCGGTTCTCATTCCATGGGAAGAAAAAAAGATTCGTTCAACCTTGAATGATATCATAGCATCTGTGGTAAACAGCTAGATTCAGATGATGTGTTACTTTGTGGCATCACTCAGGGTTGTATCATTGTATGTAAACACTTGAAAGAAAAGACCAAGAAAATTACAAAAGGGAAGATTAAAACACAGCCATTGTTCTCTGGCTTAAGATCATAAAAGGAAGGAAATTCATAGTTGAGGATCCAAACCTCAAGTATCTGGGCACAATGCAGTGCCAGCCTTAATTTTACATAAGTATACCCTGTTATAAGTAGACATTAGTGGTTTGATCCTGAATGATGAGTTATATTGCTCTTAGCAGCTGAAACCAGAACAATAATTTTATTTTAATGCTTGGCTTTGTTTAGTGAATAGACTTTTTGAATCAGTTGTAATTGCTTTCTTTATGTTTTCTTGCCAATTGAAATAAAACAAATCCTAATAAATAGGATTTTTTTTTGGAAAGTGATCCTTAAAACTCTTTTGCATAACATTTTGCTAAAATGGAAATGGGCAATTGTGAAGAAAAACCAGTGTCATGCTTGGATTTCAGGAATTTTGAAACTTTTGTGGCGTTATAATTTCTATAATCCTACAGAAGCTCAACTGAAAAAATAAAATACCTGAACACTTAACTGATGAAGAAAGTGGTTAATAGTACTGTTAGCAGAGAATAAGGAAAATAGTACAGAGTTTTTAAAGTATCTGCAATTAATTGAATTTATGTTCTACTTTTCTGAAAAAGTTCTACTCCCCCAGTTTTCATTGTAATGAGGGCAGCAGAAACTGCTTTAAAGGATGCCAGACTGTGCATACAAAATGGAGAGGGGAATAGACAATAACATAGAATCTTATCTTGACATAGCCTAAGGACATTGCTTCAAGGATTCCAAAGGGGAAGATTAACAATTTCCAGTCAAGATAGGGAAAGGCCTTAAGCACTTCAGAAGCCAGAAGTGACCTGCCAAACCGTTAAAGAATAAAAACTGGTATCTGACAAGGTGAGGCT
This sequence comes from Petroica traversi, assembly GCA_025920805.1. Classification (NCBI taxonomy): domain Eukaryota; kingdom Metazoa; phylum Chordata; class Aves; order Passeriformes; family Petroicidae; genus Petroica; species Petroica traversi. Next base: position 7,535,970 of record JAHLSL010000117.1, on the reverse strand, counting down.
GACTTGAGAGAGGAATGGTTGTAGTTTTCTCAGAGTAATTTTAATTCTGTCGCCGTAGCAAGAAACCTCGACAGTATTTAAGTGACTTGCACCCTTTCTGACTTTGTTTCAAATTTGGAAGGATTACCTGGAGAAGAGCTGGGTGTTGAAGAGCTAAATGCCTCAAATACTGTAGCTTTCTTGCAACAGATGCAGTTCTAGTCAGTTTTGAATGGTAGTTTACATCTTCTCTTGAGTAGGAATTACTAAAGGCATAGGAAATTCACATTGCAGATAAACTAGTCTCTTTGGAATTTCAGTGAAATGGAAAGGGCCTGACCCACAGTCTGGAAAGTTACAGCCCATGAAATGAGAGAGCTGAAGGTTTCTGTGATAAATATTTTGCTCATCAGTGTAACTGTGGATATCAGTAAAAAGATTTATACATGGAAAAGAAAAGTATGTAGAAAGAGGGCCAAAGAAAGCTGCTTTGTCAATATGAATGATAGTGCTACACTGAGCAGCATGGGTAAAAGCTGTGTAGAATGATAGTACCATGGTAAATTCACAGCGCTGTTCAGCCATCAAAATGTTGCCTCAGAGAATTGCTGAATGTTGGAATTTCATGTCTGGGATTTACTAGTCCCTTTTCCCTTCTAGTTCTGTAACCTCTTTAATTATATATTGATTGGGATTGTCTCTTTTTGAAGGGAAACTGGCCCCTTTTTAATCTGAATGCCCATCCTTGGATTCTTCAAATATTCTCTGACATATGTATGTGATGCTCTGTCTATGAGAATGTCTCTGGATGTTCCAGGACTGGGGATTTCCATCTGATTTTCTGATGCAATCTCTTTCATTCATGTTAGAGTATTCTTTTTTTCTGTTGTTGTGACAAACCTGTGTGTTATGGAATCTCTTTCTCAGCTACTCTCTCTGTTGATTTTCTTTTGATATTTGGGGGGTGGTGGTTTGTTTCTGTATTTCTTTGGCATAGTTACTGTAAGGTGCTTTTACCATGAACTTGTAAATCCACATGCATGTCAGACCAGAGTCCTGTGTCTATGCTGGCACTGGGCTGAGCACATAAATCTCTGCAGGTACTTCACTAGAATATGTCACTGTATGAGTTTTTCTGCAGTGTAATGTGGGAAGACTTTTCATCCACAGGCCACTATACAAAAATGTTTTTAACTTAACTAATTAAACCATGTTCATGGATTTTGTAAAAGCTAGTAGCAAGGCATGGATCCAAGTTTAGATGATGATGTTTTCCATCTGTTAGCAGAAATGCAACTCTCATTTTAGGAAGAGCAGATAATTCATGGCACGACAGTGAAATGCAGTGAAAAAGCATTTCAAGAGCAGCTCATTGGCTTTAGAAGTCAGCAACATGTTTTTCCAGGTCTGTTTTGTAGATATGGAGACAGTTGATGCTCCATATGATGAGTAGCTGCATCCTTATGCATTTTCTTGCATGGTTTGTTCTGCAGCATGGAGGACTTGCTCTTAGACCTTTGTAAAAAGCTTTGTGTCTGTGCATAACTAGGACATAGAGGTGAAGAGGGTATCTTCAATACCTAAACTTGCTATGATGCTTTACTGCTGCTTTATTATTACTTGTTTTCTGGGCAGTTACATGTTGATGCCTACAGAGTGTAGTTATGTATTTCAGTGACTTCTTCAAAGTCAGAGGATTGAAAAATGTTGATTTCTCTGAAATTAAATCTGTTTTTTTAAGAGGAAGTGTGAGAGCCACAATTTTGCCCAGCCTTTTCCAGAAAGGATAATATTTGCCTGTTAGTTAAGTTGAGGTAATCCAGATAAAAGGCCCCTGAATGGGGTTATGGGGGAAGAATATGTGATGGAGAGATAACCTGGAGATTACATCTTTTCTATGATTTTTAAATTTACTAGCAGTTTATTTTATTTCTGCCTCACATGCGGAGTCACTAAATCTGTTTAGTTGTTTAATGGACCAACAATTCTCAGCCGCCTTGCTTCAAAAAAAAAAAAAGCAAAATGTGAGAATACCTGGCAGCAGAGACATTTTTTGTGTTCTTAGCAGTATATAATTACATCCTGTCAGTATGACTTGGGCAACTGAGGCAAAATGGCATGGCCAACCAATTTAATTGACAATAGAGTTCCTATGTGTCTGCTCACTTTAGACACATGCCAGTTTTCTGACATATCTGGGGGGGGAGCAGAGATGGTTTTCATTAGGAGCAGGTTTGTTCCTGTAATCTGGCTACAGGCTGTTCATGACTCTGTCCATACTAAAAAAATAAGCAGCTTTTGAGCTAGTATTTTATTTCCATCTAAATGCCAGCTGGGCCAGAAAAACAAACTGATCTCCTGAACATTATTGTAACTTTTTTATCTGAGTTTGTGTTTAGAGCTACATTTATCTCTGAAATGTTGACACTTTTTCCCATTCTCCTGTTTTGTTCTTGACAACTGTCTGCTATTCTAGACAACAAAGGCACTTGTAATAAAATTCTCCCCAAAAGGTCAATATCCGGATCCAATTCTTAAATTAGCTGTTGGTTTTAGAATAAGTACATCATTTTTTGAATCAGATGTTTGTTCATTTATGTGTACCTAACAAAATTTAGGAACTCCTGTGTCTGTCATTATTCAAGTTGATGCTGATCTGTGTCCATAAAATACTTCCCTGCCAAACCTCTGGCTGTGGACAATTGTGTGGAAAGCACAGTCTGCAGAGCAGTTAGCAGAATGACTGACAGCTTGTTAGGGTTTGGAGAATTCCCATGTCCTTCCTTCCTTTTCTTTTGTGAAGAGGTGTTTTGGATAGGAACATTGTCCAGAAAAATGTTCCAGCCCTCTCACTTTTACTATTCACTACTTTTGTAGTCTGAATGGAAGCAAAGATGATCCCAAGAACATGTTAGAAATGCTTTTGCTTTCCTTTTCCTGACATGCCTGTGCCTTCTACCACCTCATATGTGATCCTTGTTTTAACACACGTTTGTGATGTAACTTCTTTGTGGTATCTGAGTTTACATTCTGCTAACTGACATGAGAAGAGAAAGGGAAAACCTAACAGTGCCCTTTGAAGCTCTGTCTTTCTGTAAACTGTATCTTGTAGGTGGCATTTTAACAGTGTAAATGTAATAATAAACAGTGGAAATCTTCATTCTCTTCTCATTGCTGTCTAAGTTCATGATTCTTGATGTCAACAGCAGACTAGCAGCAGGAGGTTTTCAGAAACATCCAAGTAGGAGAGGAGCACTGCTGTTCAAAGGGATGTACACTCCTGTGCATAGGTATTATTGAAATACCCCTAGGTCCCAGCCTGGGTACTATAAGCAGTGTATTAATTTTGGATTGCATTTTACAAATACTTGTAGCAGCTCAGGAAGCTCAGGAGGATTCTTAGGTTTCACATTTGGTTCACATTCTGCAATCTGGTGAAAACTGGGACAAATGTGAGGTCAGTTGTCACAGAATCATAGAATGGCTTGGGTTGGAAGGGACCTTAAAGATCTTTAAGTTCCATCCCTTTGCTGTGGGCAGGGACACTTTCTACTAGAAGTGGAAGTTATCCTCATTCTGAGTTGGCCTTGGTAGTTCTGCAGAGTTTCTTATAAAGGAACAGAAATTATCTAGTCTAAATATTGAAATGCCCCATCTCTCAGGGTAGGCAATCATATGCCACCACAGACTTCCTGTTATTTATTCTGTTCCCTCAGGTTTTTAATCCCTAAAGATTTTTAGTGGGTTTTAAAATTCTGTGAGACAAGGTCGCTTTCCTGTTTTATATATTTGAAACCTGAAGTTTTCTTTATATGTGAAAGGAATACAAATCTTACTCTAGAAGATCTTAATTTTCACCTGGAAGCTGAGGTTCAGTGCTCAGCCATATGCCTCACTCATTTTAGTTGATTTTGCATTCTTTATGGCGCTTAAAGTTACTTTGTTTGCTTACTCAGTGTATTTTCTTTTAACTTGTGCAGATTTTGAAAATAAAAAGATCAAGTAGCTGGAGAAATACATTCTTTGTCTATAAAATCTTATGCTTCAATACATAATTTGATGTGAAAATTGGTATGCCTCCCTGCATACATTTCTCTAGCAGCCATCCTTTCCACTTATAAGCACAGCTTTGTCAATGTCTAATAAAATACCCAGGCTTTGTAACTGTGAGAGGAAATGTATATTGGAAGGAAATTAAATATACAAGAATCCCACTGTTACTGAAACTGTCTCTGTACTAATTGGTATAACTGTTTAAATGCATTTTTTTATTCTTCTCTATGTGTTATTTTTTGGTGTGGTTAAAAGGAAGGTCTAAAACATCCCTATGCTTTCATCAGCCCCCTGTGGGGAGAAAGAGTGCCTTTATGATTCTGTGCACCTCTTCTCCTTTTTTGCTCCTTTTTCCCCCTCCCCAAGTAAGGCAATCAGATATCAGCTTCATATAATCTAGGGACAAGAACCTTCTTTCTGTGAAAGGTCATTTCATAGCCAACTCTAGGGAACAGTGGGCAGGCAGCACTTCAGGCTGTCATCAGGGATGCAAGAAGAGGCCAAGCTTCTGCCAGCAGCCCATTTTAGTCCTTCCCAGCACAATGGCAGGTCTGTGTGCCGGGCTGGCTGCTGCCCATTTGATGCCAACCCCGGTGTCACTAGAGTGCCATCTGGATCATTAGGAGACCAGCCCTTTGACTTCGCCGATGCAACAACGAGGGAGGCGAAAGTATGATGAAGGTCAGGTGCCAGACTACTCCTCCAGACTTGCTGGCACCATCCCTTCGCCATAGCCAGACTGGGGCCTTCGGCAGCTGGGATCATTTCTGTATCGTTTATGAGATGTTCTCTCTTACAGGAGATCTTTGCTCTTTGAATGACTGTGCTGTGGTGTATGGATTGCAGTAGCTGGATAGAGTAAACCTTATTTGGCTACACGTGACTAATTAATTAAATGAATTTAACATTATGCTATATATACTTGCTTTGGCTTACTTTCTCTAAATTATCTTTTGTGAAAATATGTGAAACAATGCTGGATTTTTGCTAAAGAATCCAGCAGAAGCAGTGTATGTTCACGCTCACTTGTCAGTTTATCAAGGTGCAGTGATGCTGTTACAGTGTTCTGTCCTGCTATAAAGAAGGCTCTTCCAAAAACTTAGTGAAATAAGAATTTTTGGGTTTCCTGACAGCCAGTCAGCAGAGAAGAGCAAGGAATCAAATTAGGACTGATGGTGAGGAAAATCAGCAGAAACAAGTAATAGGGGTGCAAAATTTTCTGTATATGGCAATTATCTGTGGCAGAAAATGAAACAATTTTGCACTTTTCCTGATGTCACAGTGTTTGGTAGAGGTACATATGGTCCTTAACCTTTGAATTCACCACGTTGGTTTACAACTGGGCTTTTCTTCAGGAAAGTGAAAAGTAAGAGTTTAGATTGACAGTAAATTTGCTGGTCATGCCAAGAAATTAAAACTCTGTGGTACTGGGTGGTCTTCAGAGTCAGAATCCTGCCCTAAATAAGCTCAGACTCCTATGAATCTCTCATGATTAAATCAAGATTGTCTTTTGGGTGTTCATATTGTCATGTGTGAGAAACAAGCTGCCCTTCAACCATCCAGAACAAAAAAAAAATTTTCATGGCAGGATAAGGCAAGATGAAATAAACCTAACAATTCATAAGAATGAAGAGTTTGTAAAAGAACAACATCAGTACCTGTAAGTGAAAACGTAAGGGTTTTTTCCTTTCAAATCTGAAGGGGAAAAATGTGGGGTCAATTTTGAAAACTGGAATTTTTGACTTCTTTTGTCTCCTATTGTCTTTTCACACGGTTTTACTGGTAGACATATGTCAATCACATTTTGGGGCTACAAGGGTTGCAAGGAGATTTCATACAAAGGTGGATGAAGATTTGAAGGTGTGAGCACACTTAATACTATTTTGATTCTCCAGAATATGTTCTTTTGTAAAGGATAATTATGTTTGTTATGCAAAAATCCTTTTCAAGCTGTAGACATTAAGATCTGTGATAAAAACCAATACAGTACCTACCACCATGCAGATTTCCTCAGCTCTTCATCAATAGATAACTTAAGAAATTAGGAAATAGAATAAAAAATTGGTCAGATATTGGCCAGAAAAATAGTAAGCTGACAAAAAGCATAATATTTTGGTTTCTAATTGTAGTGATTTTCAAAATTTAACAATTTAAATAATGCTAAATTTTAGGGAGATAGACATTTAATTCCTGTAATGTGATATTAAATTTAAATATTTCTGAGACTAACGGAGATGGTTAAAAAAATACTGGAGAAAAATAGAAGTCTAAATTTTATAGTTTTAAGGAAATCTAAAAGAAATTTTCAGGAAAATTAAGAGAAAGTGGGGTTCTGGCCTATTTTTAGACATAGTTAAGTATTCTACTCATCAATTTTAATTTTTTTTTAAATAGATCTCACCAACACTATTCTTATGGCCTGGCAGTGAATTTTTGGCATACATTCAGAACTTTAAATAATGTGCATCCTAGGTGTCTGGCTAGTTCAATATTTAAATCCTTGATTAGAGATAAGTTAGTGTTTTAAACTAAAACAGACTACATGCAATAAACCTTAATGAGTCTGACTTGAAATCACAAATCAAGGATACTGAAGAGTCAAGGTTGAAATACTTGAAATCTATCCTTAGTTCACTGTAGTGTGTTTACTGCGTAGTAGATAGGATCACATAATATTTGAAAGATATATTTATTGAAAAAAGTCTAAAATAGGGCAAAATTACATTAGCATTAGCAGAATGGAGTGAAGTTTTACTCTCCTCAGAAAAATGGCAGTATTCAAACAGCACTGCTGTTTAGTTTAAGTCATGGAACTGCCTAATTGTGAAACTTGGCGAACTTGCACCCCTGTAATTGTTGTGGCATCATTGGTATTTTTGTTGATTTTCACCAGCATCATTGCTAATTTGGTTCCTCTGTTGTCTGGTTTTTGAGAAACAAAATATTCCACTCAGTTTTTGGAAGAGCCTTCTTTATAGCAGGACATTAAGTTATTGAGACCTTTAAGTTCTTAACACTGCCTGCCCAGTCTGAGTTCTAGTTTATTTGCACTGGTCATCTGTCTGCAGTTAGAAATCCCAGACTGATTGTGGGACTCCGTATGGTCTTGGGCTCAGTATGAGTCACCAAAAAGGTAGTCAGAGTTAGAAAACTCATGTTTGGAAGCTGTACTGCTACTACACTTAATGTCTAAGGGTAGAGAGGGAACAGGGACAGAAATACTGACGCAAATCCTACTCTGATGAGTTCTATTATAAACAGAAATAAGACCTCACATAGAATTACATTCTAAATAGCATTTTTAAAACATCATATTTGAGTACTCAGATTTTTCAGACAGCTATATCTTATGATTGTTGGAAGGTGTAAAAAATATTTGTCATTTCTGCATCACTAATGCCCTGAGGCCTGTATCAGGATAAAACTGTGGTCATGTCTGTTGTTTTTCAGAAGAAATGTTTTCATTGCTTTCTTTTACTTTAAAAGTGAAGCAAAAATACAATGCTTACAATCCCAAAATTGGAAGAAATTGTGTGAACTATTGTGTGAGAAGGAAAAAGAATAAGGAAACATAGCTTTGATTCAGGCTTTTGAGACATTATAAATGTTGAGAAAAATATTGTTTAAAAACTGGTTCTGCAGTGCCCTTTAAAATCAGTAAGCGTCTATTTTAATTCCCATATAAGTAGTAACTGGCTGCTGCCTGTATATATACTTAAATGTAGCTTGCTGTATAAGACCTTGTTTGCTTAATTTCAACCTAACTGAATTTTTATGGCTGTGCTATAAACCTCTCGAAAATAGTGGCTTAAATGGAAATGCTGACACAACATTAATTACACTGGCTCCAGTGTGATACTGTGATTAAAGTTTATTTATTTTGTGTGTGCGTCTGTGTGTGTGTAATTTCATTGTTGAAAAACTAATGGAAAACTAATGTGGCAATGGAGAATGTGATTCTGTGCCTGATATTTTTCAATAGCAAGAAAGAGTTTAAATGGCAGTTTACAGTACCAGATAATTTCTTTTTAATTGACATATAGTTTAGGTATTTAAAATTTTAGAAATTTGGGAAAGTGACAAGTTTCCCACTTCAAAGCTGTTCACTGTTCTTCCAGGAGTTTTTAAATGTCCTTTTGGGTGGTGAGGCTAAATGTATACTGCATTAGAAAATGAAGAAAATGGTTTAATTTCCTTAGTAGCATATGTTCTTTGATATATTCTGGAGAAAAGTCTTGTTTTAAAGTATGAAGGTATGCAATCCAAAGTTAACATTCTTTGCACTATTGAATATGAATTAACTTCTGTAGAAGTCTATTTGATAAATAGTATGCCCAAATGGTATTTTTAGATTACAGATCTTTGTGTTGCATCTAGTCAATTGGGAAATGAGCAGTGCAAATACCATATGGCCAGATGAAGAGTAAGTGAGCAAGAGGGAGATCCTGACTCCAACCTGTTTCTTAGCACAGTGAGCTGGGATTGGAGAAGCCTTGGATTCAGTCTGTTTCCAGCAGTTCATGGTTCTCATATTAAGCAAGGACTGGATAAAACATTACATAGTCTGGAGGGCAGTACTAAGCTGTTCTATTTCCCGAAGGAGTGTTGAGAGTAATACACTATAGTGCCAAATACAGATATCTGATGTGATTTTGTATAAACTTTCTGGAATGTGCATTCAGAGCACTTTTAATGGTTAATCAGCTTTGCTTGTGGATCAGTTAGGCAACATCATTTTTACTGGGTTCATGCATATGTGGAACTTGAAGGCTGATCAGGAAAATTGCCTAATGAGGTGAAGGTTCTGTAGCAGTGAATCATATCCCTGGCTAACTGGTAGTCTGTGCAGTGCCTTCCTTGACTTCAGTGCTGGTGTTCTGCCTCATCTCAGGGACCAAAGTAATCATTCCCACTCTTGCCGTAAACACCTTTCCTAGAAGCTCATGGCATCCAGGAATATTTTTTTTTTTTTTGGCAAGAGAATTAGTGCAGATATTGTTAATGCTAATCTCTCTGGTAGACTGACAGCTGTGAAGTTGCAAGGAAGCATGTCCTGCAACATGGTAGGGAAGTGAAAGACAGTGTAGGTTGAAAAGAACTGAGAGGAAAAGTGAAATCTTTGTGTGGAATGCCCTTCTTCACTTTGCTCAGTGAGAACTTTCAACATTCATTAATCCAGTCCATGAAATTTACATTTTTTTTATTTTTACTGTTTGCTTTCACTGGAAGAGAGTGCAAAGTAGGCAAATAGTTTCAAAGTGTGTGGTCTTTATGGTTTATATGTATTGCTCAGAACTACCACTGTCCAAAGTTCTTGGTCTTGTTCCCATTTGTTACAGTAATTAAATATTAAGTTGTTAGGAAAGGATTGTGCCGTTCCCTTGAAAGAAAAAAGAATGTGACTCCTCCATGATTCTGTGGCACAGTTGATGTTTTATTCTAACTAACGTATAAAGGTAGAGAAATTATGTGTGAAGTTTATTCCATCTGGAAGGAATGTAATGATTCTGCACCTGAAGCAAAACTGGGAATCTCCTACACTGTAGTTAATTAGGTTTGGAGAGAAAAAAGTCAACATATACAGCAGATACATTTGGTTGGAAGGACAAAGGAGTCTGTACAGGTTAGTCAAATCCTGAATACATCACCTTCTTTGTAGCCTTCTCATCACCTTTGTAGCCTTTAATCTACATTAAGACTAGAAAATGCTTGTCCTTAAATGACCTTTGCACTGAATTGAATATTGCACTGGAAAACTTCAAAGTCTAATTGAAGACAAAGTATGTAATAAAACTCTGTGGTTCCAACCCTGCAAGAGACCAGCTTTTCTGTTTGATCACACCCATTAATACCCGGAAAGCACTTCAAGCTTGTGAATGAAGACCTGTGTATGGTCACCTAGTGTCTCACTGATTCTATGAATGAGAAGATGGAGGGGAGAGGAAGGAGTGACATTGAAAAGCAAACTCTTAAAAAATTATTGATGATATTTTTCAAAGCTTTGTTTGAAAATACTGGTTTGGCTTTTCCTGGTTTTATGTTTAAGACTTCACAACAAGATGTCTTTGTTCTGCACTGATTCCAGCTGTTCTTCATTCAGCCTTCACATGAAGCTGCTTGCTACTATGCCAGCCTTGGGAGGGAGCTCAGAGGAGTGTTCTGCTGTAACGCCATCAGAGAAAGCTGCTTGTTGTGCTGATGAACACGTAACTTACAGAAATACTGGATCTAGCCTTTGTACAAGGATTCCAAATCATTCCAAAATCTTAAGCGAGCTGTTTGATGATGCCAGTTGAAGTATCAGTCTCTTGCTCTGTAAGACCAAGAGCACTTAGAGGGCATGGAAAAATTTAAGTCCCTTTAAATCCTGCTCCAGAAGTCACCAATATGTACTAACTACCCCAAAACCTTCAACTATTCCCCTCATGATTCACTGCTGGATGCTTTTAGGGATGCTACTATTCAAGTTTATGAATCAAAAGGCAGTGCCGTCTTGAGAGATACTTCAAATCCAAGGCTATCTAACATAAGGTATTCCCAATGAAAAGGGGTTTTGAGTTATTCACATAGGAACATGAGAAAAGAAAACTCGTATTTATGAGTAATACATCAGTTTTGTCATATCTAATGTAGTACATTTTTTCCTCCAAGGGAAGGTCTGTAAACTTCTAAATACTTCAACCATTGGCTGTGATTATCAGTAAACAGGCCAATATGGTAACTGGTAATGAAAATGATCACTTTTTCAGATAATTACTGTCTCCTTTTAACCTCTACTAAATATGGAATAATGCTACAATTTGAAAAACCTAATTCTTTGTCTTGTTGGTCTCTCTAAATATTGTTTGGCCTCCAAAGTCTGTGGAATGTACAAAATGCAGAAGGGTGGTTGATACATGATCCACCAAGACATACATCAGCAAGAAGATGATTGTGCTGCCATTCAGAGGGACTGTGACTGGAGAGGCTGGAGAGTCAGGCCATCAAGAGCCTAATGGAATTCAACAAAGGGAAGTATGAAGTCCTGCACATGATAGGAAATAATCCAGCATCAATATAGACTGAGGCTCACCTGCTAGAAAGCAGCTTTGCAGGAAAAGACCTGGAGGTCTTGGTGAACAAAAAATGGAACATGAGCCAGCCATGTGTCCCTGTGACAAAGAGATAATTCTGGTCTGTATTAGAAGGAAAATTGCCAATAGGTCAAAAGAGGTGATCCTTCCCTCTGCTCAGCACCACTGAGGATAAATAACCACTCAATCGGGTTATGGGTCCACAGCATGATCTAGTTCTGGGGTTTTTGGGACAAGGACATGCTCATACTGAATCGAGTCCAGTGAAGGGCCAAGAAAATAATTAAGGGCTTGAAGTATATTTCATATGAGGAGAGATCTGGAACTGTTTAGCCTAAAGGGGCAGAGAGGTGACTCAAGGAGATCTTATGAATGTGTATAAATACTTGATGAAGGGGAGTAGACCATTACCATACACAACTGTAAATGTTCTAGTTGTTTTGATTTCTGTGTTTTGAACTCAAATACTGAAAGCTGACTTGGACTTCTGATCATTTTATTGCAATTGCCATATCTTTTGACTAGTTCCTTATATTTTAAAGTTTTTATTTGTGGAATCAACAAGCAAATTGAAATACATGCAAAGATGTTTGTGTATGATAAATTATTGCCATAGCACATATAGTCTTAAAATAAGTAGGAAATAAATACAAAGATTAATGGTCTTTCATTAATGCCTTCAAAGCTGGCAAATTTTGAAAGGCTATTGACTTAGACCAATGGGAAAAAAAAGGCTCTTTTGGCCTCATTATCTCAGGAAGTGTTTGATTGCTCTGGTAATAACTTAGATTAAGTTTGGCCTGCATCTTTATTGTGTAGTCTATGTAGCATATTTGGAGAATACTTGCAAACCACACAGAACATTCCAGAAGATGCATAGAGTTTATATGCCATGTGTTTAGAGAAAAGTGCTGAGTCTCAACAAGGTCCTGTGCCATCCATTTGACAGTGTGAGGTGGTGATGTGTGCACACTGGACCTTGAGATCTGCCTTTAAACATGCATGTGTTGATATCATGTACTAGGTATCATTCAATGTGAATTTACAAATTACTCTCTTTGAAATCCTCAAGTTTTTGCACCACCCTGAAAAAGCTACAACTTTCAATGCATGCATCTTTATCTGTCTTTTCCATGAATTAGATGCCAAATGATTTTTTGCTTGTTATTTGTTTCTTGTCTTCACCAAATGATGTGCTATTGCACAGGATACCTCATGGGAGTAGCGGGTTAACTCATTCTTGTGCTCTGAAGAATCTTATCAGAAGGCCTCATTCTTCAGAAAAAAAGGAAGGATAAAAGGACTTTTGCCTTGTGTGTGTTATGCCTTTTATTGCGCTAATGTGAAATGATTCGATGTGATGGACAGCAGTTTATCAAAACAAAATCTCATTAAAATCTGTCTGCACTTTGCTCTTACTTTCTTTTGTATAATAATTTTGTGAAGCTTCCTGTGACCAGACGGTAACCTGTGGTAACCTGTAGTGTGTGTACATTTATGGGTGATGAATAAAACCATTGTCACCCTTAAACGTTGGCATCAATATTGTACTAGTAACATTTGGAAGTTTCTGCTTTATCAGCACCAATGACTGGCAAATAATCAGCTGGTTTGTAATGGGGAGCTTGAAATAGCAGCTGAAGACATTTGAGTTAAGCTTCATAGAAAAAGACACTGCTGCATTTATGATGATACCATTTTTGTTGTGTAAGGATGACATGATTGCTATTTTATCTTTTTAGACATATAATGCAATTAAGAATAATCAGTTTTCCCACACATTCCACAGAGCAACTGAAGCACACATGCTAATAACCAGGCCCTTAAATTTAGAGTGATTTCCGCTGCTGCATGGGCAGCCAGGGGGTACAGATACGTGTTTCACAGTTGTATGCAGCTATTGTGTGATTGCAGCCTTCTTATAGAGATGTGTCTCAAAAGAAGTTGCTGATAAATAATAAACTTTCTAAGATTTCCCCATACTACCAATTTAAATACAATTTGGAGTGCTGAGGAAGGGGATCTGTACATCTGCCATATACTACAGGCTTTGTAAGTTGTGGCAGGCATCCAGAGTAGAAGTTTAAAAGAATGTACAAAAGAATTCTAATATATGTTTACAGGAAATAGTAGGTGGTTTCACCAATAAAAATCATAGCGTGTTATATTTGCACACCGATACATCCAGGGTTTGACCCGTAATTTGTGTGATGTCCATGCAACTGGTTTTAGAACTCTGAACAGCATCAAACGCAAATAATGATTTGGGCAGTGTCTTCAGAAAACAGATTTTGCCTGTGACTAAAGGTAGTAAGTTTATACTTACAGTTTAATTCATAATTGTTCCCAGTAAAGGCCGTTTACTGGGAGGGAGAGTCTTACATATTCTTTTACCAGGGTCTGCCATTATTATTTTAGACAGAGATCTTTATGAACAGATTTAGCTAAGAAATGTTTATGTGTTCACATACAAATATTTTTTATGTATTCTTTTCTCTAATCTATTTTTTGTGCTTACTGCCCTTCTCAGCCTGGATATGTTGTACCTTTACATTATGTATTTTACTAAATTTTTACTGTATTGGGGCCAAGTCAGTGGTACTTTTTTGCATGCTTGGGACTAATTGTTTGCTGAGTTTTTTCTTTGCTTGATAAGAATCTTAGACTGAAATGCTATTAAAATGTGAGAAAAATAAATTGCTAAACTTTATAACTGGACTCTTTACCATGAAATGGAACATAGAAAGAGCAAACAGGTAATATTTTAACTGTGATATACAGTTACCTGCATTTCAGTGGACATGATTGACCACATAAAATTTTAAAACTTTGACTATACAGATGGTAAAAGAGTCTTAGTGAATGTATTTGTGTCTATATGAAAGATTGCAAGTTGAGATAGCATACTGCTCTCTGTGAAGAAGAATAAGCCACAGTGGCATGAGAAGAATTTTAATTATTAAAGTGTTTCTATTCCAGGACTTATATTTGTGTCTTACCTTACCAAAATTTATTGTGAAAATTCACACCTTTAAATCAGGACATGAAAGCTCATTTAAAAAAGAAAACAAAACAAACAAACAAAAAATAGAAGAAAGGTTTCTAGGAATGGAAAATGAGTTTTGCTCTCTGCAAGAAAGGATTGCAAGACCTTGCCACCATTTGTGCACCAGCCAATGCTGGCCTCTTACTCTGATGTCAAATTAATAGTGAAAGAATTTTTCCCAAATGTTTGCATAAATTGAGCTGGTAATATGTATGACTGAAACCGCAGTTATGCACTTTTGTACAAGAGAGAAGTATGCAGCAAAGAGGAATTGCACTATCCAAGTTTAGAAGACCCCAACACAATGGCTAAAATTGAGGATGTTGCCAATTAGAGATTTTCTTTTTCCCAGTGAAACTCTAAGTGAGATGGTTTAGAATGAAATGAAAGCTGCTGTGTCCTACCCAGTTCAATGTTGTGTTCACCATTAAATGGGCCATTAAGGCCACTGTAATGAAGTCAAAAGTAAAAAATAAATCTTTAAAGCTGGAAAAGAAGACCCATTTCCTTCAGGAGATCTGTCTTGAGACCACTGACCAAGGAGATAGGCTGATCTTCAGTTGAAGATCTATAAAGATGCAGTCTATCCCTTTCATTCCCATGGGAGTTCCTAATTTGTAGTTGCTATTTCATAATTATTTTTTTGGTGTATTTGATCAGGATCTGTGACATTTCGGTACAGCTGTCTGCTCTGAGTCAGGCTAAGAGTGAAGCTGAATAAATATCTCCTGGCAACTAAAAGTTATCATAATAATTCTTCTCAGTCCTGTGAATGTGGGACACATAAAGTTTCAGGGTGGTTCATGACACATTTTTAGCAAATAAACTATTAATCAAGATAACTTCTCAACTCTAGAAAAAAAATCCAAAGGGCCTCATCCATCTTTGTGGATGAATGACTCTGAACCACTTTTATAGAAGTAGAGATTGGGTCTGAATGGAAATGTTTAAGGAAGTAATTTGAACAGTATTTACAAAGTTTCACTTCAAAGATGTGCTTATATTTTATAGTTTTGTTGCAGCTTATCTCCTATCTTTTTTCTTCCAGGCATTTAAGACCAAGGATGGCTACATCGTAGTGGGAGCTGGAAATGATCATCAGTTTGTCACTGTGTGCAAGGTATGTTAGGCAAGAGTACAGAAATGGTTTCCATTCTCACTAGGAAAATTAAGATGCTGATTGCTTCTCTATTCTCTCTGCCTCTCTCTCTCTTTTTTTTTTTTTTTTTTGGCATGGAAATAAGTGGTGAGTATAAATTCTCAACTTGCAGCTCTGGCTGATCCTCTAAGGGACTGATATGGGGTTGTCTTTGCTCCCAATTATATTTGTCCTGGTTTAGGGCAAATATTTAGGAGGAAACCTCTGGGGGGTCTCCTCTAGGAAGAGCCGATTCCAATCGCCCCTCCCCCTACCGGTCCGGGAAGAATTTCCTTAGAGAAAAGTGGAAAAAACTATTTATTTAACACATAGAATATTTACAAGTTCTGTGTTTTGGCCCTGAATTCAGAACACACCAATTCTGATATTGTATGTACTGAGCCCGTTTGAAGTCTGTGTACGTCTGATCAACTGAAAAAGAAAAAAAGTCACATAACTCACACTTTTCCAGGTGCCTTTTCCAGGAAGAAATATGACATTGTTTCTCCATAAAATACATGATAAATGAAGTTTTAACAAGGCAAAGTTAGAAGATGGGTTGTTCTTGTGCTGCTTGTATCAGTACCCAAGCGCATTGTTCTTTCAAGCACTACCATGTGCTGATCGGTGCCCACTGAGAAACTCTTAGATTTCTTAAAAAAGAAATGTTACAGGACTATGGGCTGATTTTGGAGTGGTGATGTTGAAAAACAGTCTTGTAAAAAGAAATTGTTCTAAATAAAATATATCAACATTCCACATAAAAGATCCCAGTAACATGTAAGCTGGGACAAGAGAATTTTTGAATATAGCATTAGACAACATTTTTTAAAATTAGAGTTCTAGATTTTTTGGCCATTGTGTTTTTTCTCTAGGAACTTGGATATTTAACATATATTAATTACATTCAGGAAATTGACCATTATTTTCCTCCATTTTTTCATGTCACATTTGTATGGAAGTTCACCACTAGTAACTTTAGTATGCAGTTAGAGGACAGTGTTGTTTTGCTTCACTTTTAGTACAATTAGGGTTATGCGTCCCCACCTTGCTATGTGGAGGGATTCTGCTCTCACTTACTTGAATGGGCTCTTAACCTCTTCAAAATTTGCTCAGTGGGTTTTCTTCATAAAGGTATCTGCCACTACAGTCATCAGTATCTTAATTCGAATGAAGACTGATAGCTGAATAAGTGTCTAGCTGCCACAAGTTAGTTTTGTCAAAGACTCGTTATCTCATAAAGGACATCTTTCCAGAGAGTCCCAGGGCATAGCTGTGAATGTCTTCTTAGTGCTTTATCATTTAAAGTGAAGAATTATTTAGCAAAATCCTGCCATCCTTGAGTAAGATGGAGCTGAAGATGCATCTCAGTAGGTGCTGACATCTTGATATGAGCAAGCGGGCACTAAATCTTTAGACCACGCACTTTAGCTGACTTTAGGGTGCAGCTGAGAGAATCACGATGTGCCTTGTTGCTGCATATTCTCTCTGCAACCATTAAGAAGTGAATGGAGCCCCAGAAGATGAAGCAAGATTTTAGTGGTTTGTGTTACCCCAGAATGTACAGGACAAAAATGAAGTGAGACAAATATTAGCCTAGGTCTGCAGGCGGTTTTGTTTTTTTTTTTAATCCTTATGAATGTGTTCTGGTATTCCTACAACTGAAAATAAGAAGTACAGAGCAGGGAAAAATGATGATTGCTTATGTTTCAAAGGGATTAAAAAAACAAAAGAAGAAATAGTTCAAGTTTTGAGTAATGGTTAGATTTTTCAACACACCAGTTATCTTACTTTTTTCTAAAAAGAATGCTTTTTACCCTTATCGGGATGGCAGGATTGTAGGTATGGATTTGGGCTGTTACATTGCCTAGACATGAAATGATGAGGCAGTCAGTGGAATGCTGGAATGAACACTCATTAGAGATATGCTCTCTGCTGAGTCAAAGGTGATTTGGAACTTAAAACACTGTGAAGAGGACAAGCCAATAAAGGAAAAGAACTTTATTACAGGAAGGCCTGCAAAGTTCACCCTTGTGAACTTTAGTGAATACAGAGATAACTAATTCAAACGTTGGAATTGCTGTTAGAGAATCTTTCTGAGCTGAATTGGTGCTGAAAATACAGGCTTTATAGAAGTCACTAGAGTACGAAGTACACGTACTCTAGAGATGTAACAGCTGGCTCAAGCTGTAAACAGTTGCAAATATTCTGCTTCAATTGTATCTTTTCAGGCAGGCAGGCAGAAAAGTCTGGAATAATTCACTGTGATACTTTCAAAGTCAATGACAACTAACTATAGCTTGTTTGAGGACTTGGATAATTGTAGAAAAACTTTGTAGTGCTGTTGTCTGAAATGCATTTCATGTGGTCAAGTGTTACAACAGCACATCGTGACCTGCAGCTGATTTGGTCTGATTGGGGGTCCTAAGTGAGAGTCTTTGGAAGACTGAAGTTTTGTGTACAGCAAGGGAGAACACAAACAGATTTGCTGGTGTTGCAGGACAAAACACAGAGAGCATAAGCTCTGAGTGTGCATGTACAGTTTGAACAAGGCCTAAAACAGAAAACATTTTCATTCCGAATATTCACAGTGAAATAAAGAAAATAACATTGGAAACATGATGCAGAAAGATGAATGGTAAATTGATGAGTAACTCCTCAAGTGTGCATTTGTTAGTCACAAAAATAAATTGACAACATATATAGTCAAGCAGCTTTATAACAGAAGGACACTAAGTTAAAGCTGAAATCAGTAACATTAATTAAAACAGTAGAGTGAGCAACTCCATATGATCATTTTTCATACACCTCAACAAATGGCATGAAAACTCTGATTAATTCCTTGGTTTTTTTTAAGCACACATAATTATTAACTATCATTTACTTTGAACAACCTTACAGGATTCTCTTTTTCTAAAGCAGTCATTTGTAACTCCAAAATAGCAGTATTTTTAAAAGGAAATAATTTTAAAGGGTACCAATATTATCAAAAACTTCCAGATAGAAAAATTTAGCTATTTTCTAATGCTACATTATGATATGCAAAAGGAAAAGAAAATAAGCTGTGAATAAAGTATTGATGGAAGATGCTATATTGATGTTTTATGTTACCTCACAGATAAAAATCTGCAGAAAAGTTTTGTAATATCATCGTTGTTCTAGCATAACCTACAGACGCCTTGTTTCCATGCTTAGTTTTGTCACTCTAGGTGAAAATTATGTCAAAGATGACTAACTGTTTTTAATATCTCTAAATATCTGTTGAAAGACTGTTTTGCTAATGGTTTGATGTCCTCAACAACTATTAATTGTAAAAGAAGCTGCATCCTTATTCACTCCAGCAAAGTCAGGAGTCATTAAATGACTGTGGCCTTGGTCTAAACCAATGTCAGAGGAATTGGTATCATGTTATATTTGAATATTAGAGAGATTGACACCAATTTATGTGTCACTTACATGTGGTAGAACATAGGTAGTACATTCAAGGAGCAACTGAACATGTTAATAAAATATAAATCCATTGATGATTGCTAAATATATAGAAAACACCTTCAACTCAGAAATGTCCTAATCAAAAGAGGACTGGAGATTGGATGAAGATTAAGGAAGTGTTGTATGTACTGGCCCTGTTCTTAAACTCTTCCTAAACATCACAGAGCAGGCAGAGATAGAATGATGGGCTATAGGAACTTCAGGTTTGAGACCCTGTATTTCTTTGGTAAGACATCTTAGAAATGGCCCTATAAAAAATGTAGAATGTTTAGAACAATTCTAAGACTCATCATAAGAAAAACCGAGCTGTAGTGTCTGCTAATGAGTAAAAATACATGAAGAATATGTGACAATCTCTTTCTTTATAAAATTCTATGGTGCCTTCTTCTCTAGCTGATGTAATTAGAGTATTTTTAGAAATCACACAGATTAATTTAATTAGTCTTATTCATTTATAATTTAATTATGTTTATTTATGTTCTTTAGAAAGTCATTGTGGCACAAATAGGAAAATTATATTGATTTTCCACACAGCTGCTTTTTCTAATGAATGCTGAGCAAAATTCTAAGACTTGTTCTGCGTATTTCAATTCCTTTTATAGTATAAAGCGCATTGTCTTCTAATGTTGCTAAAAGTTCTAATGTGGCAGGTGGGAGTTTCACATTAAAGATATATTTCTACTTTCTTAAGGCTATACCACCACTTTTCCTTATAAATTCCTTTGGAAAAGAATAATAAAGAAGACCAATGGTGTTTCAATAGAAAAAGACTTTTTTTTCCCCTTTTCTCTTTCCTTTTTGACAGAGATTACTGAAGTGGAAAGAAGTAATCTTAGACATATCTTTTCTTCATGTAGCATATGAAGTACAGACATACTTCATATTCTGTGACATACAAGTTAGTGCAGGATAATCTCACAGATCTATCCAATCTCTTGTTAATAACTTACTTTTTTAGTGTTCTGTGGTAAGAATTTCTCCTAGCTAATCCTGAGAACTGTTAGTTAAAATTTGGATCTTAATTTTGATTTCTCTCTTTTTCCTTTACTTGTTATGTAACATTAACTAGGAGACTTTACAAGAAGGAGTAATAATTAGTTTTTGATTTTCTTTATATTAAATGATTAATGATAAGTAGTGATTATTGGAAATCAGTGATTTAAAATCAGAAATTATTTTGTTATATATATATATATACCCTCTCAAACATATTTTTTTACTTATCTTTATTTTAATTTAGATCCTGAATTTGCCTGAAGTTAGTAAAGATTCCCGATACAAAACTAATACACGCAGAGTCCAGAACAGAAAAGAACTTATTGACATATTGTCAACCCGGTAAGTTAATTAAAAGGGAAGAATCTACATTTAATCTGTTAATGCAAATAGTAATGTACAATAAGCCCTCAACATGTGAAGATTTTATTTTATTTTTGAGAAACACTGGTTTTTAAAATAGGCATCATGAAAGCTTACTGATGTTAAATAGTCTGCCTTTTGTACACAGACTATAGTGTGAACTAAAGAAGTCAGACCTTAGATTTAAGTTTTCAGAAACCATTTTAACTTCTTTTTAGCAGTAACTTGAATTTTAGTGAAACCAATGCTTTCTGCTTTCCTGGATGAATGTAGAACCTGGAAAAAAATGCTTGAAGCACCATTTGCTTTTGCTGTGTGATTTTAAAGCTTTCACTGAGTGTTTCTCTATCCAAGGGAGTTCTACTTGCTACTACTCATTTACTGCTGATTCTGTATGCAGTACTCTGTACCAAAAGTTCTCCTCGGGCCATTCCTTTTGAAATCAAAAGGATATGTGTTTAGTTTTCTGTTTGGAAATCATCCTATTAAATACTTAATTAAAAGTTTTTAAGGGAAAACTCAAAAAACCTTTTACTTGAGAGATTAAAATAGCCTAGTTATCTTCCTCATTTTCTTTGAGAAAGCCTTATATCTGTGGAGTGCTCTTCTGTTTAATGGAGAGGATGATAAATTTATGTAACAAAAGAAAAATCTAATCTGTGTAAACCTTCACAAAGGTGGCTTCAACAGCACCTCATACTTCGGGGGATGAGCAGAAGAGGTGATATATTTACTGTTGTTAATGATTCAAGAAAAGTCATACTATGTTGTTGATGCTTGGCTGGTATTTGTCTTTGTCAACAAAGACATAACAGTTATCACTGAAGCAATTTTACTGGGGGAGTTTAGAAGCATTTAGTCAGATGTCTCCCCTTTTCATTCCATCCAAGGAAAAAAGTTCCAGTAGCACATCCACACCTCCCACTCTAAACCCCACACAATTTTTTTGGATATTGAGAACCAGAATCATGAGTGATTAAAGAGTGTAGAGAGTTATTTTGCCTCTTCTGGTTGTACTTGTACTTTGCCCATTTTCAGATGCCTCTGGTGAAAAAATGAAGTACCAGGTGACTTCACGTATTTGAGTAATTAAGGTGCAGCTCTTGATTAAGTTTTGGAGCTCTTCTTTTACCTTCCTATAACAAATGGATTGTGATAGCACAGATGAGGCCTTTCTTGCCTCAAGTTTTGAGACCCTGAAAGGCATGATTTATCTTTTGATCTACTTTTGAGCTCTTACATTCTTGATGCCTAGTCTTAGTTTCAAAGTTGGTTCATATTGACTTATTACTTGGACTTAATTTAGTATGAGATTTATCTGATGTACCCTGGTACCTTGTGAGAACGTTTTACCATCCATAGATGAGTTACTTGATAGCGCGTTGCTTCTGGTTAATTTTGGATGTAGTAATTTTTTTCCCTATGGGCAATGCCTGAACAAGAAGATAAAGTTCAAGAAACGTGTTTTGGAATTGCCAGAATTATAATTTTGTTTCATATCTGAAGTTATTAGTTAATCAGATTACATCATTGCTCTTCTAATTACTGCTTTATGTCTTTTTTTTTTCTCAGAGTTTTTCTTCTGTTTTATTATTATAATTTAGGCTGAATTTCTGCATATTAGGTGCAAGTATGTAAATGTATACAGACTTTTGGTGTAGACATTTCTGAAGTATTCTGTTATGTTATATTATTGTGAGTTCATCTGGCAATCAGTTATAAAACACAGGTATAACAAACACCTTTGGTATTTTTATGGAAGTTGAATATGTTTCCACACACATTCCATGGCAACTTTGTTTTTATTCACTAATGCACAGGTTTTTGTAAAATTATATGTGGTCTATTTTTGAAATTACTTAGAGAATTAAATTAATAGTTTCTCAGTGCTGAAAAATGTCAGCCCTTGAGAAATGAAGGGAAATGACAAAATAGTAATGACAGAATTTCACTGAAAAATACCTTCATTTACTCACTGATTGCTTGATAGTATTACAGCTTCCAGCACATGGAAAATATAAACCTAAGGTGCATTACTTGGGAAAAAACACCTGCAGACCCTTCCACTTACTCACTGTACGTGCATTGCTGTCCACCTTAAAATGAATTTGTGGAGATATGAGCTGGAACAACTTAGAAGAAATATTCTTAGACTTAGCTTTTCTCAGTCTAGCATATGAAGTACAATTGTGTGAAGTACAGTATGTTTATAACATGAGCCACTCCTTTTTTCCCCAAACTCTCCTGCTGCCATTTTCAGACTATACACCTTCCTGTTCCACTAAGTCATTGATATTTTAAACAGCATGTTTGGCAGATGCTTGGTACTCTGAGTTGCTTGCACATAGCACTGCTGTTGCACAGTAGATACATGTCTACATTTTTTTTCAAGCGTTTGATGCTGTTATAATCCTAATAAACCAAGGTTCCACCATATCCTAGAGCAAGTTTCCACTGACCTGTCCACCCCGTCCCCTTGCCCTTATCTCTTTTGAACTGTTTCTGGAGCTATGTTTCACCTTTTCATTTTTTTCTTAGCTTTCAAAATGAACTACCTGCAATTAATTTCTTACTTCTGAGCATGTAGTAAGTGCAAAAAGAAGGATTCTTTACTTCCTTCTCTTAAGAAAAAGGGTTTTCCAGGCTTTGTACAGGAATAGAAGGAGATATTCAGACCTACTCAAAGGGTCAATAACTTCCTGAAGTCTTGAGTATTTAATTAGCTTCATGAGTGGACCTAAAATTTTTGAAAGTATCTGAACCCTGAATATCAAGGAGACACTTGATGGCTTTCATTTGCTAAAGTAAAAAACTGGGCAACTGAGACTCTTTGGTCACAGTTTTATTCTAGGTGTGTGCACAAAGGACACTTTGGCACAATTGGTCAATGTTAAGGAATGATGGGGTTTTTTAAGAAAAAGGCTTTATCTTGGTAATTCTTGACTTGAGTGACCTCTAATTTACATCAATAATTCTACTCATCACCTGTGGTAACTATGCCAGATTTCAAGGCAGTTAGATAACCATGGGGATTATGCAGCACTTAAAATAAATTGACCTTTAAACAGAAGACTTTTCAGAAGGCTGTGAAATGATGTATTCATCAAAGTCAGATGTACTGAACTGAGTGAGAATACTAGATGGGGATGAATATGGCTTCAGACATATATGTAACTTGAAACAACAGCTCTGAAAGGTATTAATTGCTTCATTCATTGCAGGAAGAATCTTCTCATCCTCTTTCTTCTCTGACAGAAATTAAGACTGAAGCATGCCTGTCCTTACCTCTTCAATCCAGCTTGCTCCCTGTACATCTCAATTCCCTCTGTACGTCACAAATGAAAGGTAGAGAGGGAGAGCAACAATAGAAGCATAAGTTCACATATCCATAGAGAATGTCGGATCTCAATAAAAGTGAGTGGAAGGTAAACTGCTGTGGTGTGCTGCTTCTAAGAGAGCCTGCTCTCATACTGAAGCAAGAGAAGAGATTACAGAACACAGTCCCATCTTGAGACATGGAGTGTTTTTCAGTTCCACAGTCTATGGGGAAATAAGTAAAATGGTGCAAGGACCATTTGTTCATAGGGGCCATTTTGTATTTGTTTTGCTACTGGTGTTGTCTCTTCCCCATCTACAGGCCCCCTCTTAATCTTATTTCCTCTTTCTCCTCCCACTTCTGACATTTGCACATCTACTCTTTTCTTAAAAAAAGAAATAATTTTGGTGTCTTCTGTATCTTCTTCTCTATTTAGGCTACATTTCCCCCAAACTACAGGAAAGCAGAACTCTGACAAAAGCAAATTACTTCTTCCTTCCTTTCTTGTCAATTTAAAATGACCCTACCTTGGTGGTGGTCAAGTTCAATGGCTACCACTGAGACCCCTGGGACTCACAGCTCATGTGAGAACTGACAGTCTACAGAGCACTCTGTTTTTAAAGTTTCCAGTGGAAAACTCTGGTTGTGTTTGTTAGATGTACATCTAACTCACAAACGGGAGAATCAGGTTTTAATTGTTTCTCTGTTCCCCCTCTACCTCCCTTCCACTTTTACTTTTGCTTCCACTAGTACACAATAGTACACACAAAGCAGATTGTTTTGTATGTGTGTATAACCATGTATATGTCAAGACACACATATATAGAGTGCACATGAAATTTGAGAAGCATCTGTGCAAAAGCTAATATAATACCAGTTTTAAAAGAAGCTGCTTTGAGAAAGGGGGCTTAATCTGTTGACATTCTTCTTCAAATTACTCCAGAATTTGAACATTAATCCTACCATGCACCTCAGTAATGTAGACACATTTTAAGACAGGGCAGCTAAATGTGTGCTCCAAGGTACTTTGGGAAATTAACCTGTAAATGGAACAGAGTGTGTGGGGGCGTATGAGTGTGGGTGGAAGGTGAGTAGCAGACATGCCCTCAGTCTTTAAATTGAAGCTGTTTCACATAATGAACACATAAATTCAGCATGATTAGTACTCCTGCTGCTCTAACTAAATTATTGTAGACTCAGAAATGTTAGGGCTGGAAATGATTCAGAGGGGAACTTCTATTTCTAGCACTTATATTTTAAACCCCTTATTCTTGACCGTACACTGCAGCTGCATGTTGCGTATATAAGTGTGATGGAAAAAGGAATGAGCAGGAAGGGGACACAGAGGAACTTGATCCTCCGTTAATAAAGTTGTTGCTAAATGGTTTCCACCTAGTAACAAAAGGATGGCACCTAAAGGAGAAAGAGTATTGTAAGATGTTTAATTTGCCTGATAAGAAGCATTGTTAAATTCACACTTTTTGAGACACAGCCAGTCTTTGTAAATCTCCTTCCTTATCCCCACCATTTCCTTTTCCACACCAAGAGCCTTGCTGACTGAAGTCACTGTTGATAACATTACAGGAATGAGTGTCTGGTTGTTTACAGCTTCAGCAAGACAGGTGTCTGAAAGACAATTGACTTCTGTGTGGCAGAGCTGGTAAGGTTTACTTTCCCCAGTGATCTCCCTCAGCATCAGTACACAGAGGATTGAGCTGTGTGGACGTGAGCTACCAAATTGCCATAGTTCACTTTAAAATGCTTTGTTTTAAATTGTTATTAGTTTTATATTGACTTCTGTGCATACAAATGAGAGAGATCCAAAATGTTTCTAGCATCTGATTTTTTGGACTGGTTATGCTAATGTGTGTTTTCTGTGTTCTTTTCTCCCCGTTTAATAAACTTCCAAGATTTTCATACCCATGTGAAGTTCAAGATCCTTTCTGAAAAGGAACTTGGCATCTCTTTCCTAATGACATACATTTCTAACTTGAGGCTGCTGAAATCAAGGCAGATATTTTTATTGATTTTAAAGCAATAGAACTTTTTGACCTGACCCTTGTTAGCTCTTTAATCCCCTTGAGTTAAAAGAAAAACAGCAACAAAATCAATGCAACTTTTCATCTTTCTCAATGTGCTTTTACTGCCTAGCTGATTTTCAGTTAATTTTCACTTCTTTTGTCATAACTATAAAAGATACAGTACTTTTTTGTACTTGAGTAAAATAGAGGAAGATTGGGAAAAAGTAGTATAATTCTAATGTGCATAGCTTAACATTAACTGACTACAAAAAGAACTAGTTCTTTTACATGCTGGATTTACTACTCAGTAGCCATAACCAATACATTTTATAAGATAAACATGTTTCCCTCTGTCTGGTATGCCATTCCTTAAAAATCATCTATGGTTTTAAAGCAGCATGCAAATCTTGATAGAGGAATGAGAAAGTTCATTAATCCCTGGCACAAATTTTGTGCATAAAGGTAAAGGGTTCTTAATAGTTCTATTACACTGGTGATAATATTTATAGTATGCAGAAATATAAAAGAATTTTCATGGTGGATTTGTGGTATCTGCAAATCTCTGGATAATATTTTATGTAGCTACCACTTATAATGTGGTGTGTGACATCTTTTAAAGTAGATAAAATATCTCTCAGCAAAACTTGTCAGTACAATCATGTTGGTCCCAAATATTTTAATATTTTATCCATTGTGGTTTTCCCAGTGACTCCCCAGTAACAGGAGATTAGGCACTAACAGAGATATTTACAGACAATTGAATAAATACTGTAATATTCACTTTGAAAACACTAATTCTATATTCACTGTACATTAAAGGATAATGATCCATTCTTTGAATTTTCCAAACAAATGTTTTCTAGGACTTTTATTTTGTATAATATCTTCCATAGATGCTACTGTAAGAAACTGTACAAACTCTCTTACTCATTCAATTACAATTAAAGAGGTGTATGGTAGTGAAGAGAGAAAATATTGCAGATATTTGGGAGTGAAGAGACTGTTGATAGTACAAAAAGAAACAAAAACCATACTGCAAATTCAGGTTGTGCTAGAAAACACAGGAATGTTATTATGGACGTTAGCAAGAACAGAGGAGCCTTTTGTGATTGACTACATGTAAAAGGGTCTTACTAATCCTAGATGTTGCTGTTCCATCTGTATTTGGTAGCTGTCCAAATTACTTCTCTAAATTAATTGCCATAAGTTTCCTATAGAAAAGAATAGTATTTGCTTCAGTAGTTCTTCTAAACTTCCTTTGTGTGGAATTGGATGGTTTCACCCATTAGAGAAACATGGTTGCCCTTCCATATAGGATGTAGCAAGGATTGAAGGTTTCCTAGGAAACATAGAAAATGGAACACACAAAAAATGGATTCATTCATGCTTTGTTTTACTGAAAGGCAGAGTATTGCTAAAGAAAAGAGAAACAAATATTACATTAATAATTATCAGGATGAGAAACTTAGAAGCACATCCAAGTGTTGTTAAAATATACCAATTCATTAAAGCCGTTTCATATAACTTACACAAGTTAAGCAGACATTCTTTTCCTGTTTTGCATGTAAAGGTCCTTTTTTAAAAAAATTAGAATTTGTTAGAAAGCAGAAGGGAATATAAATCATGCTTTTTAAGAAGGAAAACTACACTTGTATCTTGTGTAAGAAAACAAGGTGTAAAACTTTGTTTATTTAAAATTTAATTTTTTTCCTTTTGGAGGTTTTTTTCTTATATTGTACTGTAATGTTTTTTTGATGAATTTGCTGAGTGTATAGTTTAAATTTAGATGTTAATTTTAATTTAATGATGCCTACTAGATTTACTAATTGAAGAAAAATATATTTAGTTGGATTTCTTCCAATTTAAATTAGTTCAGCTTATGCTACATTTTCTATTATTAAAATATTTTAAAGCATGAAATGTATTTAATGTTAAATGTGCCGGAATTTGATTTGATTCAATACTGCAAGTTCAGTATCTTTGTGAGTACTGTGTAATTCAGTGCAGAGGAGGCTTAGAGTATTGCTTAAAATGCAAATAAGATGTCATGGAGACTTCAGCCTCTTTGGGAAGTAAGCCTCAGTTCAGGTTTGCAGTAAATGCCCTAGCAATGGGTTTGTTCTGCACTGGGGTACATATCCTTCCTTTCTCAGAGGTGTTTTCAGAAAGAGCCTGCATTTGAGCTTCATACCACAAAAGTAGCATAGTAAAAAGCAAATCCTTCTGAACTTCTAAAATACTAGTAATAATTGCAGAAAGCTAAGCCACAGATTTAAACATTTCTACAAATAAATCATAGGTAATTTAGATGGCATTTATGTGATTATATATATACATATAGCAGATGGAACATTTTATAGAAAAAGGGACTCACGCAGAAATATATGAAGCTGTAGTGTGAATTGCAGTGTCGAGCTCTCCTGCAGTCACTGTGCATCACTGAGGTAAAGAACCACTTTTAAGTGTCATGTTTCAGAGCTCGGATGCTCCACAGTCACGGATTCTTTTTTATACTAGTTCAGGTTTGAAAGATGGACCATTGTTTGATGGACCTTTTATGTGTTTTCATCAGTGATTTTATTTATGTACATGTATATATAAAGAAAATCAATAATTTATTTTTCTTAAGTGAAAAATATACAAAGTAGAATATTTATGTAAAAAAAATGAAAAAACATAGAAACACATTTTAAAATACGTGTTAAGACAAAAAGGATTGGCCAGACCATCTAAATTCCTAGTGGCAGAGCTTTCATTTTCAGGAGAGAATGTAGTCTTCTGCTTCTGGGAAGTTTTTGCTGAGGGTATTCTCTTGTTATTTTGGAGTGCTGTGCATTTTATTAATGGATACTTAGCAGCCTAAAGCCCTTCACTTTAAGTAAAGGTTGTGGTATTTATTTGGGTAAGTATTATCAAAAATTATGTTTAGTTGGGGGAATAATACATACAGGTTGTGTAAAAAAAATAAAGTTTGTACAGCTGACATCAGAGGTAAAAATTAACATTTTTTATCCATGCCTTTTCTTTTATCAGATTTTGAAACAGTATTTCCCTCTTAATTATGTACAGCAGATGTTTGAATATATAAAACATAGTTGAATGAGCAAAATAGTTGCATGTTGTTGCTCTCAAAATCTGAATACTAGACCTTATTGGCAGTAGTGATGTTCTGTTTTGGTTTTAAACAGTTTGCTTAACAATATGCTCTCAACAGCCTCTCTTTAACACAAAGCTATTCAACATCAGAGGTAGACTCAGAGTTTCAGTTTCAAAAGGAAATATTGTGTGTATTCCTTGAGGGTAATAGAATGTGGGATTTTACCTCTTTGACTTGAAAGCTTTTAGGAATTACCTCCAGCCATCAACAAATAAATTAATGAGTAAGACTGAGATAAAAGTTAGATCCATGCAAAAGAGGTACTTTGAAAAACAGACAGTCTCTTGTTTTCTAAAAAATTGTGGGGGTTTTTTTCTGTTATGTAGGAAGGAAAATTCTAAGCACAAACTAAAACTTCATAAAGTATAAATTCATATAGAATCACAGAATTGTATCTGAAAATTATTCAGATTCACTACAACACACAGATTTACTACTGGTTATGCAGATATAGATTACAGACACACTGAAAAGGCTTTCCTTTTATCCTTTTGGAGGATAAAAGACTTATCCTTTAAATGCAAGAGTTTTGGTTTTTTAGATTGAGGAAGATATTTATGAACTCCTTTAAAAGAAGTGCAGGAACATAACATAGCAGGACTTATTACCAACAGATCAATTGAATGCTGATGTATACATTAAGAAATACAATAATTTCCTAGTGATGGTCTACAGCACCATCGTTATGAAGTAGAGTCCAAGATTCCTCTTGTAGCTGTCAGCTTGTTAAAGATGAGATAGTAGAATCTGAAGTGTCAAAAAGCAGTAGCTGAATAAAGCTTCCCATTTATAACAAGGGAGATAGTAGGCCATGAAATCTGAAGCATCTTCATTGCTAGCAGGGAAAAATATAGTTTTATATAAACAGTGTCTTTAACTGAAGGGAAACTGTTTTTTATGTGAATGTGAGCCCCAAACCTTAACAATAGAAGGCGATGAATAATGAGAATATACAGTTTGTGAGAATTGTTGTCAAATGGAAAGTACTGAAGTGAAATGCAAATATTATTTTAGACTAAAATCATGGTTTCTTAAAAAGCTGCAAGAACTGGAGGAAGAAAGGCTACCTGTACCTCTAGAATTACTTTTCCCCCAGTTTCCTACAATGTACCTGGATTTAGGTATGGCTGCAACATAGTACTAAATTGGATGGACCCTAGGTGTGTCCAACAGCAGCATATCTTTATGGGTGACTACATCTTTACCATGAAATCACTCACTATTTAATGAAATACATTACATATAATTAGACTGTGCAATATTTTTATATGTTTACTTTAGAAACTATGCCGCATTATGCTTAATTTCTTCATGAGTCATGCTTCATTTTGTACTACATTTTGTACATTTATGGCCTTTAATTTTGATTTATCCTTTTATTGCTCCTTCCATTTCATCTAGAATTGATTTTTGACTTAAAGAATAAAGCTTCTAGCTCAGAGAAAGGGCCATCCATAACTCGTTCCAGAAGTTAAGCTGAATGTTACTGACATTGTTCCAAATTACACTTAAGGAAGAGCAAACTGGTAGCTGTAGAATACCAGTAATTGAGTGTCCCTTTTAAAGGTTTCTATTAATTTCATTTGCATCAGGTCTTTAAATCACATCTAATTTCTTTTTGTTGTTGGGTGTATCATTAAGTCAATCTTTGATCTCTAATAAGCTGGTAGACCTCTGTGGTATTTATCTTCCTGAAATTTAAAATGCCATCTCCAAGTAAGTTTACCTTTGATTTTGGATCCCAGATGACTGGGATCTCTCAGTTACTGGCATTGTTTCAAAAGTGTGTTTTCTTGTTTTCTTCAGATGAGGAAAGAAAAACTGTCAAGCAGAACAGGGGAAATAGAGTGGGGTTACCAGTTATGGAACCAAATACTTAGAAAGAAATAAGATACGCTTTTTACATGTGATACAAAGATCTGGAGCAATGTGTTCACTAGCATATAGGCACTTTGTATATATGCTGATCTGGGTGTCCTTAGGATAGGTCGTACAACCATACAACAAACAAATATGTAATCAGTCTTGTTATTTGACCTAAAAATATGGTTTTTAATCCTGATGTATGTTTTTGATGGTGTTTTACATCAGTTTTTAATGAGCAGTATTGTATAAGGTAGTCACACTGTATCTTTTTGTTGTTAAACACGTACATAATTGAAAACAAATGCAAAGCACATTAGCATAATTAAGGAATGGAGGAAACCCAGTGATCCTTATTTGAAACTGATTATAAATTTAGCTTTACATCGTTCCTGGATTGCTTCAGATGATCAGTCAGAAAGAGAAATCAGTTCAGAGATGTTCTTTCCCCTATGTCTTTGGGTTTTGCATTTCTGAAGAACATAGGTACTAATTTTTTTTTTATTCTATTCACTGACTGGGAAGAAATCAGTGGAGAGAAGTATGGAAGCAGTAAGAGAGGGAGGAGACGTGCTATACATTTCTTAGAATCTGAAAGTATAGTGTTGAAACAACACTTGTTCTTATTTGCTCTTAGGTTTTCAGAAAAAGCAACGATTGAATGGTTGCAACTCTTTGAAGGGAGTGGGGTTCCCTATGGCCCAATCAACAACATGCAGCAAGTGTTCTCAGATCCTCAGGTTGGTCCTCACCAAGTCTCTTCTGTACATTATTACACATGTCTTACGAATGCTGAGTAATGATCGCTTCTCCTACCACTCAGACCTGAATTTAGCTACTTTAAAATGGGATTTAAGGGATTTATGATGGATTGCATTTAAGCCAAGTGTGTCACATTAAGAAATAAATACAGATTCTTATATGCTTGGGAACTCAGATTTTGTCATAACAAATTAAACCATAGGTATTCCATGTCCCACCTAGAGAGTCTGTATATATAAAACTGGCTGGTAAAACAGAAAAATCTGTAATATAGCATATAATTGCATTTTATTGCATATATCTGCAGAAAAGTACCTTTTTTGGGGGCCCAAAAGAACTAATTTTCTGATGGAGTAGAGATAACTATCAATTCTGTTTGAAAAAAAATGGGCAATATTTTGACTGGAAAAAGAAAAGTGAAGCACAAAATCCAGATAAAGAAAGTTTCTTAACCTTTTCTCAGCCTAATGGTTTCAGTAGCTGAAAACATTTCATCTATGTATCTATTTTGAATGTTAAATATTACATGGAATTATTCCTATGCTTAATTATAAACAATATTTTTATATTTTACTATCTGTACAGTTATATTATCTTCATATTCCCTGATGCCTCCCCTGCTTTTTACTCTCTGGCTTAGGATGGGTTAAAGGGCCCGAGATAAATTGAATTATACCGTCTTGAGTATTGTAACTGAGTATTTTGTGGGTATTCTAGTATGTGATGAATATCTTCTAAGTTGATTTTTATTAAGGAGAATCGGAAGAAAAAATGATTGATCATTGATTGTTTTGGTTTTTTTCTTCTGATTTTGTGCATTTCCATGCCTGCTGTCAGAAGTGTTTGCTGCAATCGTGACTGTAGTGCTGGAGAATATGTTTGTAATAAACATATTTTTATAAATATTATTATATTTTAGAAGCGTAATATAATATTTTAAGGTGACTGCAAGGAAAGAATCTTTTTTTTATTAAATAAATACACTCTTTCTCCTTAAAATGATGTAGTATCATGCTGTAAAGTAGGTATGGGCCAAGTTTTTCACTTCATAACTTTCCAGGGATTAAGGTTGGACTTTGAAGAACATACAGCAAGAGTATTTTACTCAGACTTGGCTCTGCTTGGGGCAACATTGGAAAAAATAGTCTATGCTTTTTTTGATGCTGCAAATTTTTAAGAAGTTGAGTCTACTCTGAAAGAGACTATTTTTACAACATTATATGTCATGGGCTATTACTTCCCAAATTGGAAAGAGGTTATCTTGGATACCTTGCTCTTGATAGAATTCACCTAAATAATAGATTCACATTTATATTAATTATATATATGTTATTTTTATATATATGTCAGGTTATTACTTGACATAGTTAGCCTATCTATAAAATGTATCATTGTGCTTTGCAGTTAGATATGACGGTTTTTGAAATACTTTCCTGTAAAGGGAAATGCTAATCTCTTCTTCATGAAACTGCTTTAAAAGTTTCCGTTTCTACACCCTTCTCTGAAATGTGCAGCACCCAAACATTGCTATTGGAAATTTAATGCCAATATTTGTGCATAGCTGCATGTTTTACCTATATTTCATTTCTGAAAGAAGCACTTTCTCATAGGTATTTTCAGTTCAAAGGAAACAGGGAAAAATAAAAGACTGAGACTGTCTGTCTGGGGAATAAGTTTGTCATCTGAGAGACTGTAATCTGGGTATCCTCTGCACTATGAAATTCCAGGTATAATAGGGGAAAACCAGCACTCACCAACAAGAACATACTCTAATCATAAGTTTTTCATAGAATCATTAAGTATTTTAAGTTGGAAAAGTCCTTTGCAAGGTCATCTACTCCAATAACCCTGCAATGTGCAGGGTTATCTTCAACAAAATCAGATTGCTCAAAAGCCCCATCCAGCCTGATCTTGAATATTTTTAGGGATGGAGCATCTACCACCTATCTGGGCAACTTGTTCCAGTGTTTTCTGACTGTCATTGTAGAAAACTTTAATATAGCTAATCTAAACTGACTTTTTTTCAGTTTAAAATCATTGGTCCTTGTTCTATCACAACAGGTTCTGCTAAAAATTCTTATAGTTCCGTTTTAAGTAGTGAAAGGCCACAACAGGGAATCCCCAGAGCCTTCTCTTTTCCAGGATGAACATTCCTAATTCTCTCAGCCTTTCCTCATTGGAGAGGAGTTCCATCCAGCCCTCTGATCATCTTCACAGCACTCCCCTGGACTCCTCCAGCTCGCTTCTTCCTATACTGCGAACCCCAGAGCTGGACACAATATTCCAGGTGGGATCTTATGAGTGCAGAATAGAAGGGGACGATATCTCTCTTGACAGGCTGCTCACACATCCTTTGGTGCAACCTAGGACACATTTTGCTTTCTGGAATGCTAGCAAACATTTCTGGCTCATGTTCAGGCTCTCATCCACCAACTCCCTGTATTTGTTCTCAGCAGGACTGGTCTCAATCTTCTTATGCCTCAGCCCATACTGATCCTGAGGTTTGCTTTGACCCAAGTCTAGAAGTTTGGACTTGGCTTTCTTGAACCCTGTGATGTTGCTGTGGGCCCCCTTCTTGAGCTTGTGCAAGTCCCTGTGGATGGCATCCCATCCTTCAGGTGTGTCAACTGCACCATGCAACTTGGTGTCATCTGCAGACTTGCTGAGGGTGCACTTGATCCCTTTGTCTGTCACTGATGATGACAAAGATATTAAATAACATTGATCCCAGTAAGCGCCCCGAGGGGCACCACTTGTCACCAATATCATGTCTTACTGGGACATTGACTTTTACCCTCTAGATGTGACTATCCAACAAATTCTTCATACACCTATTCATTAATCTACCCATTTTCTTCTGTGTAAACTTGGACCAAATCATCAAGTATGAAAACTTCATAATAATTCTTCCCAATACCCCTGTTATAATGTGGTTTTCTCAGACTCAGTTTAGATCAGAAAATACAGTTCTAAGATGTCACTCAACTTGCATTTGATAGCCATGCATACTGATAACATATTAAATGCTTTAATTTTACATTATACTCTTTGATCATAATGCAGTAATCTGCTTCTCATAGCCATTTGCTTTCAACCATTGCAAAGACTCCAGAAAAACATCTAAGACAGTGATAGTTTGATCTAGCCCAACTCTTATCTAATTCTAATAGACAATATACAGGCTTTGCAAACATCTTCCATTTTGTATGTTACTGTCAGGATCGGATCTTAACATTTTATTTACTTCATTTATTGTCATTATCTTCCTCATTGATCTTTGGATTTTTATATTCATAATGCAAACACCTTCCATTATAAGTGTAGTCTTGCACCAAGATGCACAGCATGGATGTCAGCTCAGCTGTCAGTAATGCTGTAAGGGGTGCTCTAGGCTGGTACCAGATGAAGACAGAAATCCCAGGAGGTGGCTGGAATAATGCAAGGGATGGCTAGAAGCACATGTGAGGAAGTAGAGGGAAAGACAACTACGGAGATGATTGATGGTCTAATAGACCATCAATTGGCTACAGGAAGGTTGTGTTTTCAAATTTTATTTTAACTAAAAGGACCACAGAGCTCTGACGGATGGAAGTGGCTTATATAACTCCTTCTATAAACTGAGATAAAACAACATATTTTTTTGATCCCAGGACATTTTGTTAATATCATTAACAGCTTCAATAGTACTCCAAGTGAGCTGCCAAAAACCAGGAAATTTCTTACGAAGTTGGAGTGCCAGGTGATACTGTTTTTCCATGAATGGAGTGAAATGTCCACTTTTCCCACCGATTATAATCTTTTAGTCATTTGTGAAGTTAAAATGAATACCACAGGCATTTGTACTGGTAAGTCAATCAGTCTGTGGATAGACGTATGCGTGTACTTGTGCATATATGGATAAAACGGCTGAGAGAAAAAGGAGATTGACTAGTTAAGGGTACAAACTTCTTGAAAATGTGAGAGAGAAAGGAATGTTTGTGAAAGTTCTAAAAATGTTCAATTGAACAGTATAGACTATTTTAATGAAAAATTATATAGTGAAAATTTTAAAAACTATTTAAAAAATATGTTCTTTTAACCAGGCCAAGACAGTACAAACATTAAAACAATTCTTAAAACATTTAAAAATCTTATGAGTGACCTCAGCATGGTCCCATTTAACATACCCTGGGGAATATGTGTAAGAAATACAATGTGGTTTGAAACTTTCCAAACAAAACAAACTTAAAAGAGAATACCATTTTTAATAGAAACTATTCAAATTCTCCCAAAAGATAAAACAAAACAAAAACAGGTACACACTGTACTGCAGCTAAGCATGCAAGAACAAAGATATTTGCTGTTTAAGTGAAGCGACTGAAGGTTGTTGTTTTGTTTTTTTCTTTAGAACATTGCCCTCCCCTTTTTTGCACTGTAATTTCTTTCAACATACTTTTATACAGTGTTCTTACTTTAATTAGATGGCGGACATATACAGGAAGCAACAAAACAACCCAGAAAAAATGGGCAGTTTAATAAATTGTAATCTGGTGTTTTGCTATATTAAATCCATTCATGTTGATGATTTTTACTATATGAGTGTTGTCAGCTGAAAATAAAATGAAAACCCTGCAGTGGCACTTCCCCCAGTTACCACACAAGTTGAGTTCATCAGGTGTAAGACATCATCCTGATGCTTCACTTCTGAGAAATATGGGGAGGGAAATATCGGAGCTGAAATATCACAGCTGGCCCTGATTTCAGCTCCTGCCAAACACCTGCAGACTCTAAAAGGATACCATAACAAAACTCCACCCTGTGGCAGGAGGCCATCCCTTAACAACCCTTCCCTGACTTTGCATCACTATAAAAAATAATTTAATATTTTTTTATTGAAATCTTAGTATTCCTGTCCCAGAAGGCCATTACAGTTCCTTTAGCCATTTCTCTGAATGTGCCTCAGAAAAAGAAGTAAATTAAATATTGAAATATCTGATAGCTGGCAGTTGTTTGATGTTTCAAGTTTATTATTTGTGGAAACTTATGAATGTGGTAGTTTTTTTGGTTTTTTTCTCATTAACCTTCAGATTGCCTCTTATTTTGGAAGTCATTTTGTATGCATCCTGGCAAAAATTTCCTAGCATCTGGTAAAAGCTTCTACATTCACTACTCTGAGCATATAAACCAGCAAAAGTTATGAAATGTGTAGGGTGTTTCTGTTTTGGAGGTGGCTTTTTGTTGTGATTTTTTAATTTTGTGGATTTTGGTGGTGGTCTGGGTTTGATTTTGGTTGGAGATTATTTTGTTTGTTTGTTTGTTTTTTTAATATGACCATATTTTAAGTGTTATTCTTTGTTGAAATAGATTTTTGTGGTGTATTGAGGGTCATCCCAAGACAAATGAAATTCTATTCATGTCCATAATACTACAGGGAGGTTTTTTACATGTAGAGGTTTCTGCAACTGAACAGCAGCTGATTGAAGGCCTGAGGTAATATGGGAGTAAAGGGTCTGGGAATAATTCCTAACAGACAAGAGAGAGGAATTAAATTTTGCAAGTGTCTATTAAATAAGTACTAAAACTGGTTGGAAATCTTATGATGGACTGTTTTTACATTTAAAAATACCAATTCATTGAAAGTGAAAAATCCAGATGAACACATCTAAAATTAAACTGTACTTTAAATCAGAAATTCAGCTCTATTCATGCCTCTCTTGCTAAGTTGAAAACGTGCACTGCCTGGCTTTACTGTTTCAAGACAAATTTTTACTTAAATTTTAAAATTCTGAGCAATGATAAAACACCACACCACCAGCCATACCCAACCCTTTAATTTTGTCAAGAGTAGCTTTTTTGTACTAAATTAAAAATGTTTTCAAGCTTTTGGCCTGTGGGAATTTTATAGAAGCAAATTCTGTTCTAAAGGGAATGGATTAAGAAATGGAACATATTTTGAAGAATTAAAATGGAAAATCCAATTCCAATACTGTTTGTAGTATGTGATTTCATATACACACAATTATGCAGTATATATGTAGTATGGGAGAGTTCTATATCCAGATGTTATAGGAAAGTCTCAAAATAAAACACCAATTTTATTTTGATATAAGGAATATTTTAATGGTTTAAGTTTTCGCTTAGTTTTCACGGAAGTGAAATCTTCCATGATTGTGCCATGTTTGTGCATGGCCTGCCTCTGTTACATTGACTCATGGACAAGTCTTGAAAAAAACCTGTGTGTTTATGTTAAAGATATGATTTTGTCTGTACACACATTTAATATACAACTATTGTCTAGATAACAAAAATAATAGTAAATAGTAAAGGTGTAGCTCGATAATTTCTATTATGATGTTTTGGTTTTGCTTGCCTTTAGCTTTACAGAATTTCCAGTGCTAGTTGTCTGCTTAAATCTCAAGTAATTTGGAAAATTTCTGGTAAAATGATGCACTCATAACAAGTTTCCTGAAGTAAGGGGATTTTTTACCATACCAACATATTCTGACAACTAATTTTTGCCTGGGAGCTCTTCTGCTCCATTTTTAGAATATTATATTTTTCTCCAAGAGACTTGAGCAGAAAGTTGATGGCACTGTCACAGATATGCTCTTTTCTATTTCATGTTTTTAACGTTAGTG
This sequence comes from Petroica traversi, assembly GCA_025920805.1. Taxonomy (NCBI): domain Eukaryota; kingdom Metazoa; phylum Chordata; class Aves; order Passeriformes; family Petroicidae; genus Petroica; species Petroica traversi. The sequence continues at coordinate 7,498,094 of JAHLSL010000117.1, read as the reverse complement.
GAAAGAAGCTATCTATTAGTAAAGAGGACTGGAGTCCCACACCATGCATTCTTTCACCTGCTGCCACATGTTTCATGAGTCCTTTATGAATTTTGTGACCCCAAAGGTGCTGGTTTTGCTTGAGAACCAGATAAGAAATTCTCTAACTACAAGATCAAATGTTTGGTGTTTTTCTATGCTTGAATTTTGATTTCTAGAAATGCTACAATATATAAGAACAGTATCAACATGAGAACTTGCCACCAGCTTTACTGTAGAACCACTAATTCATACACATCATGATATTTTTAAAACAGGTAATGTCTTCCCACTGTACTGTCTTCCTGGAGCATGCAGGTTAGACTTTACTAATCATTAGGAGGGCATTTAGTCTGCCTTCTGAACCAGGTTGTCTGTCAGAGTCCTAATTAATTTGGTTCAGAGTATAAAAAGAAGTGAAAGAGGTAAGAAGTTGCAGAAATATAGCTTCTTTTTTAAGAAGTTGAATGCCAGTCAGGAATCTTTACCTGCATCTGCTATACAGTTCCCCTGTGGTTTTGGGTAAGTCACTTCAGTCACAATATTAAAAGGTCATTTCATGTGTGTGCCTCATGTTTTGAGTACCTACCTTGTGATGCCATATGCAAAATATGTAGCAGTGCTCAGCCCTCATGGATGTAAATGAAACTGTTTAAAGTATTGTTGGAGCAACTGAAAAAAGGGATATTGTTAAAATAGCTGAAAAAACCAACATAGAGAGTTTATCCTTAAATTTCTCAATTTTGGCTCCTTAGCCATGAAGTCGGAACTCTGAGAAGCAGTGTTGTAAAGATGCAGTAGTTATGCTACTGGAAAGTATAACTTCTCATGTGAGAGCACCAGAGAAGTTGGTAAATTAAATTTTTTTGTCATGTGATTTAACTGTTGTATATGAAAATAAGGCCTTATGAGAAACAACCCCACTTCTGAATATTTTTACTGAATGATGGATGAGCCAGGCAGGAAATAAGTTGAGCATGCATTTAGATTGCCATTGCATTTTCTTTGTGCAAGCAACCAAGTAAGCAAGTGAATCTTAGGAGCAACAATTTCACGGTGACCTTTTAATGTGTATGTATAAATGAATGGTATGTCTTTAGCTAATACTATTTTCACTGAGAAAAGCATGATGTAAATATTTGTGGGTTATGGAGAATATTAGGTTCTCAAAAAAGAGATCAATTCTCATAAAATACTCAGTTGTGCTTAAAAATTATATTGCAGTCATGGCCGTTCAAGGCCATGAAGAGGCACCTAGCCTTTCTGGGCATTTCCTCCTAGAAGCACACATGTCAAAAAGCCATGCTTGGGTATGAAGCAAAGAGCCCTTTTTTTGAAACCTCTCAGTCTTGTTAGGCCTCTGTGTTAGGAGTCTATAATACATGTGCCTTGTGCCTCAGACTCTTGGATTATTTTCTGTACTTGCAGGAGTTACACATTGGTTCCCTAATCTTGCAGCTCATCAGAGTGGCATGAGTTGGTTTCAAAGAATTTGTATTGATGTCTCACACTACCAGAATATGCTCAGGATAAGGCCATCAAACTTGGATATACTGAGCTAGATGATGTGTAAGTTCTAAGAAGTTCACCACAGAGAGTAAGCCCAGCCCTCATTTCTGTTTGTATAAACTTTGTAACTGTGGGGTCAAAAGAGAGTTTTAAATTAATCCAGTTGTTGCATTTATGTAACATTTGATGAGTGTTAACACTGTTACATGTATGGCAAAGAAAGGAATACAAGTATTTCTCTATCTCATCAAGTCTCTCAGCCTGGAGAGAGTTTATATACTGAAGAAATTCTGTAGAAGTTAATTTGACTTTTTTTTTTTTTTTAATCTGAGCATTCACTGAATCATCATCACAAAGTAATAGTGGGTTTAAATAGGCATTCTTTGCTTTCCCCACAGTATGGAAATTGTGAGACTATCTATTGACTATTGGTTGTCTGACTCAAATCAAATAAGTATACAAAATGAAGTAAGAGAACACCATTGTTTGTTTTAAAATATTTTTCTTAAGTAGATGCGACTTCATTTACTAGGTAAATTTTAATAGAATCAATAATAAACACTGGAATTTCAGACTAAATTTTTGACATGCTTCAGTATAACTTGAAAAAGGTTTGCTATTAATGTTTCTTACATTTTTTTTTATTTTTTCAAAATAAATGTCACCAATTTTTCTTGGAGTTCATTTGAACATATTTGGACATATTTTTCTCTCTCTGAGACCATAAGGGCTAGATTTTACCCTTGGTCTTTATTACTTATATTGATTACAAACTAATCTGTTTATAAGTAACATGGTGAAGTTTTGTAATGTGAGTTAAGTTTTGTAGACCTGAAAATACTAATGATGTCCTGGAGAATACATATTTCAGAATCTCTCAAATGGTAGTAGCTACAGATGATGATACATGTATTCCAGCAAGGAAGAAAATAGAATGGAAAATCAAATGACAACAACAAAAACTGTGATGAAACTGCAGAAACTGCAGAAACAAATCAGGCTTTGATTATAATTTGGTCTTCAGGTACTATTCAGGCACCTGAGGGCTCAGTTTGATTTAAAAATCTTAGCTCAAGACATGGCTCGGGCCTGTAATCTTGAAATTACAGGATTTTGCACACTTGTTAGTCTAAGTTCATCTTGGAGTCCCACTCACTGCTGAAAAAAAAGGTGATATTTTCAGATGAGATGCTGACACATTTATTTTACATTGTGGTTATGCAAGAACATTTAAAGAAAATGTACTGTTTTAGTTTTATGCAGCTTACTAACAAGAAGAAATATCTGAGCCATGAGAAGACAAGTGTGTAGGCTGAGTAGGAGTAGGTATTTGAAGATACAGATTTCCAACCACGACAAAAAGGCATTAATTAGTCAGGTAAGCTTTCTATGTCATTGCCATTTTCTCTCTCATCTCTGAGTTGTTTCATGTAGGTTTCAATTATGATTCAAGTAGACAGTTTATGAGGAAGCAGAAAGTGTTTCCTCACTGTGCATGGCCAGCGAGGCCAGGAACATAACCATTGTTTTAAAGAATTCATTCTAAGTTTAAAACTTGCCTATAGCATTCAGATGTCAACACTCAGAGCAGCCAGCCACATGCTGAAATTTTCTTCACACAATTTCAGTTGGCCAGTTAGCAGCTGTAGCATTTAATTATGACAATTTAAATAAAAAATGGTGTAATCTTGTAGTGTATGTTTTAAGGGTAAAACTTCTGTTGACTTACATATAAATCTTGATTAATATTGTTGATCTGGGATGTTCTTCAAAACTTTTTTTAAGTTCTGAAAAACAATCTAGGTGTATTGTTAGTTGAAAAACCATGAACAACAAAAAGCCAGATTTTGATTAGATTTACAGACAAAACTTTGGGAGGACCCACCTTAATTTTAATTGTTTAGGATGACATATGAAACTCCTCATGGCTCCTAGAGTAAGAAAATTAAAGTGAAATTGCATGAAAGGTCACCACAATGTGTAGGTAGTATAGTAAAAGTGATTAATAGTAGTATTAAGTATGAGATCCTGATTCACATGTGAGAGAAGAGAAAGACAGAAATCAGGAATTTAAAGCGAAGTTTACAAATGGTAAGAGAAAGACAAAAGAATAAATTAAGATGCCAAGCAGATGGTATTTACACTATGGATACCAGTTTAAGGTCTAAGAAAAAAACAGTACGTTAAAAAAATCCTCTTTAAAAATAAAAATTGCTAAGTTCCTCTCTCAAGATTTTCTACCAATGTTGCAAACATTATATTAATCTGTGATGAAGTGTATGGATTGGTGATCAGAGAGTTTCAAGAGTCAGGCTAACAATCTGTGAGGGCCATTTTGAGGGATTGGTATGACTTTCCAATCATCTGGATTTTGGAGAGATGCTTCTTCTAAATGTAGTCAGATGCTCTCTTGGCATAGAAAAGGCAACTGTAAAGCATTTTCCTGCAGTCCTCAAGTCACACCCAAACCAGACATGAACATAAATGGCATCTTGTATCTGTGCATCTTGTTCTTCTGGATACTGTATTTGCACAGGTTCCCAAATGAGAAAGAGAAGTTAGGATTTCTCTTCCTTCCTGTGATGCTCAAGATACTTGTTTCTCTGAAACAGTTGATCTGTGCCGGCCATCAAGATACAGCCTTTGAGTTTGAGAAACTCTTTTAACTCAGTTATGTAATAATAGATTTTGGAAAATTCTCCCTCTTTTTCCTGATTCCCCTGAAAAATTGTGAAATAAGAAGAATATTTACTAACACCTTAAATGTGCAAACACTGCCACTCTCTTTCCCCTTCCCAATTCTTATGTTGTCTCTTAGATTTAAAAGACTTAGGAATCCCCTATCTTTCCATGACTTTACTGAACTGATTTTGGATATGTGATTTATTTCATATTGAAAACTGCAGTAGCAAATTGAACTGCCCATTTTTGATTGTCTGCGTACCCTGATACCAAGACATGTGAACAGAATACTAATGCTTTCCTACTACTTTCATGGCATTGCTTTTCATCTTTAGGTATTTTTCTAAATGTTGATTCTTTGTTTCTAACATTTCCCTTGTGAACTTAATACTAGATCTGAAATTTGTGTTTAACTGTCTGTATAATATGTATTTTCTGGATGTAGCATTTATAATCAACTTATCCTGTTGCATGGTATATTCTAGAGGGAACTTAAGTTCTGTTGATACAGTATTCTGTATTGCTTACTCTCCACCATAAACTGTTTTATTTGAAAAGGTTATACTTTGTATGGTGAGCCCTATTGATTGTAAGAACCTGCTGTATTTTTCAGTGTTACACATATTTATTTTTAGGGCATAAGAATATGCACTTAATAGGAGTGCATACTTGAACATTCCTAAGTCGTGTTTTGAAACACAATATATATCCTTGATATAGACTGGTATTTCTTTAATTGTCTTTTTTTTTGTCTGAAGGCCTAACTTCAGTAAATACACTGCTAAAACTAGTGTCAGTTATAAATATGTGTTATTAAAAGAAGGTGACATTTAGTGTCTCTGCAGTGAAATTTCAAAATATTTGGAAATTTCAGTAACATGCATTCATGTCTTTATCCTCTGAATGTGCCCTTCAGAATCTAAAAAATGAAAATGTTTCCCAGCCAAACAGAAATTTTAATTGAAATTAAAGGCACAGTAAGACTAGGGCAATTGCTAATCAAGTAGATATCTAACTTTATCCTTTACTGGAAGCAGGTTTATAAAAGCAAATTATGGGTTCTTGTGACATGTTTGCTCTTCTACAAGGCTTTTCAATCCATGCATATTTCCTATTTTAGAGCAAAATGCAAATGCATTAATTCTCACTGTGTATGTTTTACTTCACTTTTTAGATGAGTAATAGAAAAATAAGCATGAAATGAAAGCACATGGTGATAGTTTATATCTTCCCAAGTCATCTACGAGAGGGTGTAGAAAGAAGTGTTACTGTGATTTCACAATACAAGACACTTCTTCCAAACTTCTTGGCGGTTTTAAGGGAATTTTTGTTTTGAACACACCAAATTCTGTGGACACAAACCTTCTGCTGATTCAAAAGGAAAGAGAGATGCACTCCTCACACTGTAGCTGTACTCTCTTTGAGATTATTGCCTTTGCATCAGTTTGGCCATTGTCAAATCAAAGGAGAAAAGCCAGTGGTGCAATCTTAATTGATGTAGCTGTCTAACTGACCATCTAAATAACCTCAGAACTTGGTGGGGTGATGGATGAAACTGAAAAAAGTGTTTACTTAAGTATGAATATGGTTTGAATTTGGCTATGTCCTTAATTAAAAATTAATATGCAAGCCATGTGGATGTTGAAAAGACAACAAAGTGAGTTTGGTTTGTTAATTCACTGTTTCCTTTATTTGTGATGAAACTTCCAGTAGGTAGGCCAGCCTTTCAGTGGCTGGAAAGAATGCGTATTTAACATTAGATCACAAATTCGTTTCTAGATGCTACTGCTTTGCTAGAGGGGGTGTGGAGAATTTAGTGCTATTTACTCAGTCTTGACTTCTCAGCAGGTCACAACAGAAGTAAAAGAATTCTTAAACAGATTTTAGGTTTTTGTAATAAAGGTGTTTTTTTCTAGATTTGAGTCAGGAGTGCTTTTTACTGCTTTTTGTACACATTTTCCAATTATATGGGAAGAAATAGATGTTTTACCAAAGTATAAAATCTATACATAGCAATTAAAGGCTTGAAATTCATATGTATGTAGCGTAATTAGGAATTATTTTACCAACTGTAGAATGAGAGAACATAGTCTTGCTGCAGAGGAATCTTGCCTGCTATTCTGTATGGTTACTTTAACAAGACATTGCATTTGCCTGAAGTTTTGAGTCAAAAATTGCCTGTAAAATACAATGCAGCTCGATTTAACTGGATTAGAAATGATGAAAAGGGATAATGTGAGATTTGTTCATAGAAAACCTCCATCTTCTTATTTATGCTTATGAAGTAAGTTGTGATCACCTCAAAGGTATTGTGCTCCAAATTCTTGTTCCATGTTTAATTTTAGGATTTTCTCAAAGTCTCCAGAGAGGTTACATGAAGTGACAAAAGTGTATAGGGAGATTGCAGTAATGATAATATCCATCATGTTTTCTCTGTTTAGCGCCTGCATGTTTGAGTTAAACAGTGAAGTTCTCCCTTCTAAGTCTCCTGTACTGGAGTTATTGCAGCTGTTCTCAGGAGAGTAAAAGACTAAATATATTTGCTGACCTAACAATGTTTTCTGTTACCAAAGCAAAGGATTTTTCTAAATGTGTGTAGCCTCGTGCTGATGTGCACTTTTCCTAGCAGAGAAGTATTTGACAGATAAACATTTCTTTACTGCTTTCTTGAAAAACTGATGTTATGGCCTGACCGTTGCTCCTGTTAGGAAAACATAGCTTAAAAGCAGGTTGTTGGGCTCCCCCCCAACCCCCGCTTTTTTTTTTTTTTTTTTTTTTTTTTTTTTATGATCTTTGTCTTAGGCTTTTGCTTCTTCAGGCAACAATTATGCTAAAGAGAACGAGACTAACTTTTTTAGTGAATCAATCACTGGAAGTATGGTTCTGGAAGAGATACAATTATTTGTAATTTATATCAAATTCATGAAATAATTTTAAATATTGTCAAAAATTTAAATGTGAATAAAATAGTAAGGAGACAGTCAAGGTTTTTTTTTTCAATATACTGTATCCTGGATCAAAGGTGAGAGCTGAAGAAATGTTTCCCTTCACTCAGAATGATGCCCATTACTATAAATGTTATGATACTATATAATGATTGTGGTATTATTAAGATGGGATTTTTTTTCCTTAAAGAGGAATGGTGTCATTACTGAGGTTAAATTAATTCAAGTCATCTATTTTTCTGATTCAGTGAGCTGCCTACCAAACAGCTGGAAACTACAAGATCCCCAGCAGCTACTTTCGACAAGTGTAGCAGGAAGGTTTGTTAAAGGAGTCTTGAAGTAGTTCACAGCAGAGATATATAAATGGTTTCTTAAGTTTGATTGGAACATCTCATGCATCTAGTACAAGCTAGATCTTTTTCTTCCTACTGAGAAGATCAGAGGTTATCAATTATTCACCTGGCTCTGGTATTTAGAAACTTTAAAAGTAACCATGCCAAATATAAATGTCATTGTTTTAATAAAATGTAGCTCACTTATTGCTCCAAATATATTTTTGAGCATTCTGACTTTCCATATTCTTTGGAAGGTTTATGATAAATTCTAGATTTTTGGTAAAATGCTACTTTTAAAACACAATTTTTTGAGGAAAATTTGACTTTTGACTAGATAATCTAATGACATAGACCCCTTATTGTGATGTGGAAGTAATATATGCTTCTGGAACAATTGATTTATTTTTATTTTTTTTTTTTTTTACAGCTGACTTAAACTCAGTTAAATGCATTACATGCTTGAAAACACTTCTCTTTTTTTCTTTTTTTTTTTAATTGGTGCTGTTTTGTACTGCCATAAATCAAGATAAGCATAATGAAGAGTAACAGTAGAAGGCAGAATAGGAGCACTTTTACTTCATTTATATTAATTTTTAGGCTGAAGGTTCTTCATAGATTGGGTGAAGTTGGTTGTATCCAGTAAGTTGATGATTTAAAGCTGCAGCTTTAAAGTGTGGCTAACTTCACAGCTTTGCATACAGTGGCAACAGTTGAATGTTGATTTGTTAATTTTTTTGTGTTTAAACCCCTGAGAATCAGACATTTCTGCAAGGAGCATTCTATGAGCAGTTTAGCATAGCAGGGCTTTGGAATATATTTTCTTGTTGCTAAATAAAATAAATGTAAAGAAAGAGAAGCAATAGAAACAATTTATATATGCCTTTTTCAGAACAAGATTGGATCTTCACCTGCTTGCACTTTGGCCTTTTTCTAAACTCAAACAGCTCCAGGGAGTTCAATCTGAAAGGTGCTGTGCATTTTTGACCCCAATTCATCAACCAGCATGCTTCGCGTGCTGCGTTGCATTCACAACAGTGTGATTATTCATACCTTTTTTTTAAACTTAACTAGTCTACACTTTACAATGTTTAATAGTTTCCATTTCATTGTTGAATTTCATATATTCTTTCCCCATAAAAGATTTTCTTTCAATATTTATGTTTCTGTTGTGACTGCGTGCCTCAAATGGTTTCTTCATGGATGAAAAGCTAGGTGGTGTTGCTGGGTTGCGTTTTTTTTGGAATTGCTTGCTATGATGTTCATCCCTAAATGTCTGGTCTCTTTTTCCTCTAATGGAAATACTGTCTGTTCCTCTTGCTACTATTTGCAATGCAAATTCATTAGGCCTTTTTATAGATATGTGTGTGTAAGTATATATATTGCCTTTTTTTTTTTTCCAGAAAATAGCAATTTTAATGTTTAGATGCACTCAATTCTCTGATGTGATGGCTGATACAATTCACTGTCATTTTTTCTATGTATTTTATTCAGATTTTAAAATTTCTTTGGATCAAGGAGTATGCTTCCACCATTCATTTACATGCCACATCTCTGTAGCACTGAATACCTAGGAACAATACCAGCAATATTAATTAAAGGATATGCATCAATGCAAAAATGTGTAAATGCCATTATAATATAATGAAAATTCTAGCCATTGTACCATGCTCACTAGCACAAAATTATTTGTCCAATTTAGTGGATTTATGTATTTTTATTAATTGGAAACTTCTTTTATTTCATGCAGTGTTGCACTGACCATATGATGTAGTTTGTGAGTGCAGCCTTTGTATACTGAATGGTATGTAAAATACTGTCTGTTTCCCTGGGGTCCCTGCTGAGGCCAATATTGTTTAAACTCCTCATTAATGACCTGGACAGGGGACTGAGTGAACCTCAGTGTGTTTGCAAGTGACACCAAACTGAGGAGAGAAGTTGATATGTTAGACTGTAACTGCTATTTGGAGCGACTTTCACAAGCTGGACAAGTGGTCTAGCTGGAACCTCATGAAGTCCAAGAAAAGCAAATATGGGGTCCTGCACCTGAGATAGAAAAGCAGCGATCAGCATTGCAGCTTAGGGATTGACTGGATAGAATGCAGATTTACACATAAAGACCAAAAGTTCTTAATGGACAACTAGACTCCGCAGTGTGCCCTTGTGAGAAATACTAATTCCATGTTACACTAAAGAAATAAATCATAGCACCAGAAGTGCATATTGACATGATAGCAGGGCATAGCTTGCAGCAAAAAAAAATCTGATTAGATATAAGGAAGAAAAGTTTTGCAGTGGTTTTAGTTAGGTTTTAGATCAGATATGCTGTGAAATCCTCATCCTTACAGACGGACAATATGAGCCTGAACAAGACCATAAGCAGTCTCTGCTTTACAGGGAATTTGGACCAGAAGACTACCAGAGGTCTGCAATGATCTACTAATGATGTATTTAAAGTATGATTGCATTCATTGTTCCAAAAACACAATGTGTACTCAGAGGTAGTGTTTTCTGAGTAGACATGAAAGCTAAATTTTATGACGATGCAAACGTTTCGTAATAGAAGATTGTTAAAGTGCAAGCAACAGTTAAAATGGAGAAGGTAGAGGATTGTCAATATTGCAGTGGTTTAGATGCATACTCAAGCTAAAATTTCAGCAGGTCTGCTTTTATTTTTTTCTTTTTACTGGTATCATTTCTGCCTTTTTCTGCTGTGGATGATTTTTTTACACTAAGAAATTGGATCAGTTTGCCAGCACCTGCAGAATAAGGAGAAAGACATTTCCCTGCCCAAGAGATATATTTCTGAATAATTGTTTTTTTAAATCGAAAGGAGAAAAAAAAAAAAAAAGAACAAAAAGTCAGGAGGAAGTAATTTTTAGGGTCCACTGTATTAGGAAAAAAAGTTAAAGGAAAAAAAAAGGTGCATAAACCAGACGGTTTTATTTAAAGCACCCAGAGCTGATAAGGGGAAAAAATGGAGATACAAGACACAGGCTGCAAATGCAGTTCTCGTGATTTAAATCTGGAAAGCTGTACAGTACATCTGTTTAACATCTTGCAATTTCAAAAACTGTGCCTTGAAAACCTTCTGTCACAGTGACACATGAAATAAAAGGTTATGTTATGACTTTCAGATGCAAACCTGTAAAAGCTTTATTTAACAGCATACCGTCTTTTATTAACCCATTGCTGCTGCTCACCTATAATTCTCTTTTGCCAGGGATGTTGTGAGAGATTCTACTGCATAATAAATGTCAACTCAGACTGTAACAATTTTGTAATTACATTAAATTACTCATTTGCTGTATGTAAATGGAAAATTTACATCTCTGTATATCTCTTCATCTGTTTTCTCTATTGCTCTTATAATTCAGATATGTAATTTTTTTATTAAAGAAATACAGCAGATTTTTCTGTTTCTTTCATAACTTTTGAGAACAATTTGAGTGGCTCAAAATAACTTAAACAGTTTCAAGATTTGTGATGCCATAAGGGATAAAATATTAGAGTGGCTTAAAGATAGTATTCTTTATTCAGAGCTCTGATTTTAAGGCTATGAAGTTAAAATAAATAAGAGTATAATGGTTGCCTGCTTATTAATATTTGGTACTTTTCCATCTCAGAGTTTGAAAAAATTTTCAACCTTTTTACACAGGATGAAGATATTGCATAAAAGTGGTGCTGTCAAAATCTTAACAGAGCTGTGCTAGGAGGTGTTTATCAGGCTAGGCTGAAGTTTTCTTAGCTATAGAAAATGTGATTAGCACATGACAGGTTCTTCAGTGTTCTACAAAACAATTACCCAGGAGCTGGAGGAGTGTTATGATACATTTACAGGAAAAATTCTTTTATCCTCTTAATATGGAATCTGGAGCAAATTGCCGTGGCTTGCCCACTCTTGGCATATTAGTACTAATATTGCACATTGAGTTAAAGAGAAATGAGGGGCTTTTTCCCCCAGAAATGCTTCATATTTTTCCAGACCAGATTGTACAAACTTCCATCTAAACATAATGATTGAAGTCCTAAAAGTAGATTCTGGAGCTTGATCATAATGTTTGTCAGTTCTATGTTTCTCCGGAGTGACCTTGGTTAAATTATTCAGCTAGGTAGTGCTATGTTTTCCATACTTAGAAAATATGGAGAGTAATATTTACCTTGCTGAAACATGCTTTATTCAGTACCTGCCAAACACTTTAGAGGCCTTTGGCTGAAATCTCAATGAGTGCTGCTATGTAATATGTTGAAGTGTGATTTGTTGGTTTTCTTTACAAGGCACAGATGGTCCCCAAGAAACAATGGTGATTTCTTTACCTCAAGGAGCTGATGCCACGCATACAGCAGAAACATCACAACAGTGAGCTCTGCTATATGACCTGCACTGAGTGGGTGTGTGAAAGAGAGAGAGAGAGATAGTATTTCCTCCATAGACATACACACCCTCTGACCCAGACTAGGGAAGAATCTGCTTTGCAGAAGGTTTGCTTCAAGGGATTTTCCACATGTATTTTATTATGTTAAAGCTGATAGTGGTGACAAGTTGCACATTAAGTAACTGTTTCTTCAAAAATGTCCTGTTTATATTCTCTTTAGGAAAAGTGATATAATACCGAGTTTCTCAGATAAACAAAGTAATTCGGTTATAGAGTATGTTACTTTTGCATATGAACCTTGCTCTCATCTGCCCCATACCTATTCATTTTAGGCCTCTGGCTTTATAAGATGATTACTTGCATGTTTAGGGACAAATGTATTCATATTCACTAAGTTAGTAGCCAGTGGTTTTCACCAGGGAAATAAGTTTAGTATGCTGTTAGTAATTTGGTTTCAAAAATATCGGCAAGGACTTCAACATAAGAGTCAATGAAACATGTGGTCCTAATCATTCCCTTAAGAAGGAGACATGGTCTATTTTCCATTAGTAATGGTGCTTACAGCAAATGGGTAAATACAGAATGAAATTTACACATGTATTATAACTTTAGTGTTTGTGTGTGTGCATTCAAACATGCATGTGCATGTGTATGCTTAGGCGTACTCCCAGGGAGTGTAACATGATGACTGCTGTAACAGAGAACAAGTTAGTTGGTAGATGAATTGGAAAGTGCAGCTGTTTATAAATTAATTCCCTCCCTACCCCATGCAGCAAAGTTCAAAACATACATTTGCATCATGTAACTGGCATGAAAGAGCTACATCAAATTTCTTACAGTGATGTTGGTTTTTTAATATAGCCCTTACTCAGGGTTCATAATGGCAGAACTGAGCCCCTACCTCTTGCAACATGCTGTTCCAGTACACAGAGACCAGCTTTTGTTGGACTGGTCATATAGAGTATGGCACTGGGAAACAGAAGTAGAGAGAAATGTCATACTTGATATGAGTTGTTTTATCCCATCGAATCATGAGGGCACCAAGAGCCTTTCTGTTCTTGCCTTGCCCACTACCCTCTTAGAAGAATTGCCATAAGAGGGTATATTGACTGGCAGAAATTAAGTCCTGTTTCTCTTTTGCCTTCTTGCAACCTTCCCACTACTGTGCCTGGAGCCTTCCAATGGCAGAGCAGCAAAGCAGACCCCTGTTCTGCATTCCTCATTGTTAGGTTCCTGCGGGACATTGGAGCTGGGGCCTGGATATTATTTCCACTTTCTCTGGTTTTAGCTAACTTTATCATACTTGACCCTCTATCATGCACAAGATAAAAACCAAGGGAGAAAGCAGTGCTTGGTTCTGCCTTGAGCATATTTTGAGTAGACCAAGAGTGAAGTAGAATTTAAGCTAAAACTTTTTTAGTGAAGAATTCTGCCACAGCTTTTTCCCCTGAATTTGCTTCTGACTGTTCAAAGCTGACTGTTTGAAAATATTCCTTTTCTGATGCTGCCATAAGCAGCATAGAACCTACAGATGTACATATAGAATAGAATGAAAAAATGCCTATGAAAGAGACAGCATTCCATCATTTTCTTCTAGGCGTGGTAATGTCTGTGTTGCTGCATCAACCTTGGTAATTTCTTCGTTTTATAATTTGTATAGACCACTGCATCTGATCTTGCTAATTGCTAACTGGAAACAGTCTTAATAGTATATTTCAAAGATAACACTCATGAATGCTAAAATTTCATTCACAGAATTTTGGAAGTTTTTGAATAAAGGACATTTCCTTTCCTTCACAAGCACTGAAGCTGCTTCATATTTGACTAAAAGTAAACCCATGAAATGGATTTACTCATAGTTTAATCTATTATTTTCATACTGGGGTTTTTTTAGGTTTTCTGTGGTTGGAATAAAGAGACAGAGGATAAGCCTGTGCTTTTAATTTTATTTTTTAAATTATAGTTTTAAAGAAGTGATCAATTTTCAGGTACCAGTGTGGATTTTTGTCATTTTCTCCTCTCTTGTGAACTTTCATCGGAGATTTAATGCATGCTGAATCTGGCATCCTTGGAATGGGTAGGTCCAAGGCTGCAAAATATTAAAAAAAAAATTAGGGTCCACTGCTTATGTGGTGATTCTGATTCCAAGTAATGTAATGGGCCTTGTTTTGCTGTGGCCTTTTCCCTTTCCTTCATGCATACTATATTTTGCCTAAGGGGTAACCCAAGCATTTTTTCACATTGAACTTGTTACTTGTGAATCTTCATTACTGCAATGTGATGCATTTTAAATGAAGTGAAAGGTATTGCTCTGATAATAGATCCTTACATTGGTGTCTTACATAATACAGTTCCACAGCTGACAACTCAATGTTTACCCATTCCTAAATACTTGGATTTCAGCTTTGAGGAAGCAATTTCAATGTATGTCAGTTCCTATCTTAAATCAAGCAAATTGAAGAGGCAGCATACACCCTGGTCAGGTACTACTTTTGCCTGTGATAGTTTAAAGATGAGATATGTTTAGCTGCACTGGGAGCTTCACTGTGGACATTTTGGAGGCTAAAGTAATCAATACCTTAAACATTCTCTAATTTCTGTTGCATTTATGAAAGTCCTGCATCTGTCATTTTTGGCAGTTGTTAAAGTTATGCAGGTTTTCCTGCAAGTTATCAAGATAAATCTCTCCCTTTTTTTTCTCACGCTTCCTGTATTGTCATCACTGATCCCCAGTCTTGTGTGTTATTCGTGGTCTTGTTTTCAGATGAAAATTCACATTAATTCACAAAAGTATATGTGTTCGTATAAGCTTCACTCAAGTCAACATTTTCCATTTAAGAAAACTGCTTAGGCAAGTCCATGACTTCAACAGACTTTCAGCATGTACTTAAAATACTTAAATGTTTAACAGGAGTAAGATGGACTAAGTCTTTCCTGAATCAGAGCCATAATTTCTAAAATGTCAGTTACACAACCTATTGCAGAATATGCTTTGACACATGGATCTAGGTAATATGAAAGCCACAGAAAGGCATCTTTGTGGGGAAGTTATTATTTCTTATATTTCTTTTTTCCCCCCTGTGTTCCTTCTGGGAATAGCCATTACCTCTGCTTACTTTTCATATATATTAAGTGTACAAATATACGTGTGTGTATATATATTTACATATCTGTGTGTATATATATATATATATATATATAAAAGTAAATTTCTCTATTTACCTTTTGTTATTAGGACTTGATAGGTGCTATAGCAGATTTTTTTCCTTTACTGCTGTGTATAAGAATGTATAATGTGTTGTTGAAGTATTAATAATTTTTAAAAAAATAAATTGCTATTGTGCCATTTTTCCAGAAAGAGTAAGATTGACGTAGAAGCTTTACATGTTCTACACAGCTGAATGTTACTGCTAGGGTCTCATTTGAGTATCTGTCCAAAGTTATATTGTCTGTCTCTGGACAAATTGGAAAAAAGGATCAATAAAAAGTTAAGGTATACAGGAGGAAATGTGAACTGTTATCAGTACTAGGTGCTTGGTAGAAATACCTCTTCATATATATTTGTCCCTGAAGTTTAGAAAATTCAGATGGTAGGTAGTCTTTGGAAGAACAAAAAGTGTTGCAGTCTTCATCTAAATATCCACTGAGTTAAGGTAGTTCAAAGACATCTGAAAAAAGCTGAGTACTTCACTTGAGAGATGATCTTTAGAGAGAAAGGTGATGGTTTTAATAGATGAACTAATAAAGTTAGTCTGAGGAAAATACATTGGCAGTCCCTGCTAAAGTCAGTAGGAGCTGACAACATCCTATTTCTCAAAATTAGACCACAGTGTTGCAGATTAAAAGACAGACACATTGAGAGGGAAGATGCTTTGGGGCAAATGCTCCATGTGACCAACATCTTGCCCTTAAATTCCTTGCTTGCTATTGGAAGAAAAAATTTAAAAAGAGGGACATGCTTATAGTAAAGTATATTACTGTTGTAATAGCACATGTTTTATCCACAGTTCCAAAAAGATGCTGTTCCCTCCACAATGTTTTTTTGCCTTTGACATGAAGAGAGTAAGCAATATTTCAATTTAGTTTGCCTAGCTGATATTCAGATTAAAATTATTAAATGCCATCAAAGACGTTGATCAATGCTATTGGATAACATGTACCACTTGGAAGTGAGCTGTCCCAGCTCATTGTGAGAACAGAACTGGAGTTAGTACTCAGTGCCTCACTTTTCCCTCTGAGGAGTTTGACACTGATTGTTTCCTTGTACCTGGAATTGTATGTGCAGAAGTTACAAAAAGAAGGAAAAATTACTTTGTTCTGCATGTGTATCAATCTTAAATTTAAGAACACCTTTTCCTTGGTTGTGGCTGTGAACTCAGAAACCAAATTTTTAAAGCTTCTGAGATGAAGTCATATTGTCATGAGAAGTCATACAGTATTGCTAAATAACCAAAAATATGGGCAGTTACTGTAAACAATTTCAAGGACGAAGTTGAAAGTACGTAGTGTACTAATTTTCCCAGTGATCAAATGTTTGTTTGCAGTTTCCCACTTGACAGTTTTTACACCTATGTTTGATATAAGCATATACTTTAAAATGAAATAACTGACTCTATAATTTATCCATTCCCTAGAATTTCATATATGTGCATCTCAAAGCTTTTTTGCTGAAGAGATACATGTCAGTATCCCTGTGTAAAGGAAAGGGTACCAGTGGGGCCCTGGATTGGCTTTACATCAGTTGTATGGTAGTCAGGATAAGAAATGGTATCTCTTGTGTTAAAGCAAAACATTGCTTAATTTTTTCTGCAGTTTAAAAATACTGGGAAGGTACAGGATATTTAAAATTTTTCTTTGCTGGTGTGGTTTTTTTGGTTTTGTTTGGTTCTGATGTGTTTGGTTTTTGGTTTGTGTTTTTTTTTGTTTGTTTTGTTTTTGGTTTTTTTTGTTTGTTTTTTTTTTTTTTTCCCTACAATCTGACCAGTATTTGAACCAGGTTAAACTGCTGTGAACAGCAATTGTGCCAAGTATCATAATTGTGATTGTTTGTTAATGTAGTAAAATATGGTGATTTCAAATTGGGGTTTACCATTTATTTCTAAGTTTTCTTGCATGTGAAGAAAGCTTGAAGGAAAACAAGAGAGTATAAAAAAAAATTGGCAGAAAGAGTGATTGGGGAATAGAAATACCCAAGCCTGACAACTTTATAGTATACCTTTCTGTTGGATAAAGAAAATGCAAGCAGTATGCAAGTGAATTGTAATTATTCAGCAGAGAATTGTGTTCTTGGTTCATGTTATTAAGAAAATGAAGAGAGAGAGTGTGTTGTGACAACTCTGTCAAGCAGTGATGGATTTTGAACTGTTTTTTTACATTTTATTTTATCATTTTACTCTATTTGCATTTAGACTTCCAAATCTTTCCTATGAAAACCACTTTCTCAAAGAGTGGAGTTGACTGTCTAACTCTGGACTGAAATGTGAAACTTATGCTTGGGTTTTTGCTAATACATCACACAGTGAGGAGATGATGCTCCTGTCCAGCTGGAAGTATTCAGTTCATTGTTCATCCATTGTAATCAGGATGTGTTGTGGCTGTTGCCCTGTTTGTTCTATTTTTGTTTCACTCCTTTTACCTACATGGCTTAATAATTTTAAATGCATAAATGATAACCAGGACTTCATACTAATATATATGTCTTGTGCAGTATTTTTATCAATAACTATCAGGGAGAGGAGAATATACCTAATTTTGAATCATATTCCATATTCCACTGGGTTTGCATCCTGATCCCTTTTCTTTTCCAGCTATTTCATTTTTTCCCTTTCTTCAGGGGTTTATTTTCCAGCTTAGCCATGCAGACAGATCTTTACCACATGCTGTGTAGGGGACTGTGGTATCTGAGGGATTAGGCATGAGTCTGCCTAGGAATATTATGGGTTCCAGTTTGGTTTTGAGGGTGATGTACTGTTTGGCATTAGGAAATTCACTTAACGGTGCATCCCAAAAGGTAAAAAAGTGTGTTAGTTAGTATAAGAAAGAACATATTGAAGTTAATTTATGATGAGATGCTAACTGAAAATGTATTTGTTTCGAAACTGTTGTGTTGTGATGGGGGGAAATGAAAAATAAATGCTAAGCGTGATTCTAGGGTTAGTTCATAGCATTAACCAAGTACCACTGGTAGAATATTCTTGGTCTTCACTGTGTTTTTTCCATGTGTTTACTGATGTTATGAGCAACTAGAATGCAATAATATTATTCTTTGTGATGAACAACTTCATAATACAGTTTTCTCTTTTGAAAATGGATAAAGTACTTCATCTCTATGTTATGTTTTTAGAATTTATACTTATAAATTTATTCACATTGTATATAATACTATAGAATTATATAAAATTTATGTCAGAGAAGAAGATACTACACATTTCTTGATGTGAAGGCCTCTCAAATTCACTAGAAGGGGGATTAGTTGGTGTGTTGTGTTGTTTGCTAGTTTTTGTGGGAATAACCATCTTTGTCTCATTCTCCTTATATTTTTTTTCATTTTAATGAGGTAAACACATTTTTAGAAAGTATGAAAATCATTACTTTTCATTTTATGCAAAAGCACATAGATCAGAGAGCACGTAATGGTCTTACATAATTTGATTCCCAAATTTATTTCCTCTGCAAAGTACAGATGGAAAAAAAGAAAATTACAACCAAAGTAAATGAGCAATTTCCTCTACTATGGATACCTGTGATAAATACTGGCTTTTGGAAGGTACTTCAGGAGATTTTGATTTTAACAGTTTGAACAACGTCCTGCATATGTTCACTGGTTGGATAAGTAAAAAGAAAAGAAGCAGTGCACAGTTGCATACTGAGTAAGAAACCAGAGGGAAAGATAGCTGCATAAATTACAAATGTGTGGCTTGTGCCAATTTTTTTTGAGAGTTTAAATGTGTTATTGAACACTAGCACAGATTTAGAACTCAGTTGCCAAACATATAGAATAATTATGTTAGCAAAAGTGGAAATTATTAAATGTTTCTAGTAATTTAGAGATATAGCACATAAAAAAAAGTCAGTGATAATATTTTTGACCTTTTACTTTACTAATTGCTTTAAACCTTTAGACTGAGATTTGATGTATTTTCCTTGTGTTTTTGGAAGAGGAGCTTAATATACTGCCCTGGTGCACTTAATTAGCGGCAAATCAGCTTTTGTTATGCTTTGTAATATTACATAGCAATCAACTGAAAGAGGAGGGAAATTGCGGGTAAACATGGATAAATAAGGAAGTGATTAGATTATATGAAAATTGTTTAGATTCTAGTGGAAGTTTCTGTAATCTGCTAATAGCAGTAAGTACAGTTTAATTACTAATGCCAGAGAAGGAGGATGAACATGGAAGGGAGGGAATTTTTCTACTTGTTACCACTTAAAATTTTCTAAAAGCTATCCATATGGGTCCACTTGGTCTGGACTTATAGGCAAGTTGGTCTCTAGCCAGATACTCCATCTCCTTGAGCGTGCACCTCTCTATAGAGCTCTAATGTTCCCCCAAAGAGTACTTTTTTTTTGTTTAAACTCTCTAATTTAGATTTGGCAGTTGAAGTAGGATGGCGATTGAATGTTTTGGGAATGAGCAATAAATAAAGCTTTAAAACTTCCATTGTTTTGTCTCTCAGTTGCTGTGCTATGCAGTTGCATAAGCATCGTAGGCTAATGTAGTGGAAATCAAATTGAATTGCATCTGCTAAGGTCATATTTTGGTTAAGATTTCTTTTCTTTTTTTTTTTCCCCCTCAAAATCTCCAACTATCCTCCTTTGTAACATAAATAGAGGAATATAAAGGAGGAGCACTTTATTTTGTGAGCCTGTGTTCAACAAGGAATAGGTTGAATGAAGAAGGTAGTTTGGCTAATTTGAACAACATATTTGTAATGAAACACGATTTCCCCACCCTGTTCCCTCCTCCATATGAATACCATGTAATCCTCCTCCCTTCCTGCACCATGGTAACCTGTTGCTGGGCCTCTGCCTGTTCAATGTTTGTTATACACGCCAGATGGCTCTTTTAACCTGTGCAACCCCAATAAACCTCAGAGATCTCTGCATTTTTGTCAAACCAGTCTAACAAGGCAAAAAGCTACTATCTTGTGGAAAACACAAGGTTATCTCCAAGGTGGTAGTGTGCGCTCCACCCTCCTGTGGTGCTTTGAAGGCAGCAAAGGAGACCATGTGGGGTTTTTTTTTACTGTGTGGAGTAAAGATAGTTGGGTCACAGACTCACGCAATATCCTGGTCCTGATACTGGGATTGTAAGAGTGATGGGAGTTTGCAGAGTAAAGAACCATGGCTGAGAGAAATCACATGTAGATCACTGTATGGGATGTTGACTTTGAATGTCTACATAAAAAAGTTTTGTGGTTGATTTTGTCTTCCACTCTCTTGTGCAGTGTAGTTTTTTAATGTAGATATCCAAAACCTGAAAAATGCTGAAATGAGATTAAATTTGCAAAGCAATACTCACAAAACAAGTAATCTCTAAACTGTTAATCTGTAGATTCGCCTGAAGAAAGCTGGAAATAACCCCTAAAAATATAAAAATTCATTTTATCTGATTCAGACTCAAGATCAAAAGTGGGAATAACCAGCTTTCATCTTTAATATTCTCTGGAATACTCTAGTGTACTTATTCAACCCCAAAAAGGGGTTAAGTACTGTTATTTTATTATTATTGAAAGTGGGTTATGTTACAAAATGTTTGGATTCTACAAAATTTGTAAAATCATACTGGAAATTTCATTATGCATTTTCTTGTAAAACATCTGACCTTTTCTTCTTCTGATTGTGCTGTAACAACCATTCCTATAGTATTCTGGGAATGATCTTTCTTGTTTTATTTAGAAGCAGGAAATGCATCTAATTTTTAAGGGGTAATGATTGCATTTTTTTTGGAATTTCAGAAACAGGTAAAATTAAAATTTGACTGAGAATTTTTCTTTTTTTCTTCCTTTCAGGACTCTAGTTAATTTGAAATACAGTTTGGAGTTGGAGCAAATTATGGGAGCAGGGGAACACAAACTGCCCTGTAATAGAAGGAGGATAGGTCAAATACATGCTACTGCATACCCTTATGCTTTGTGCAGGCAAATGCAGCCTTCATCCTTCCCACCCGTTCTACCTCTCAACAGATACTACCCAAGGGCAGTGTGTTCTCAATGCTTTGCTCTGTTTCTTCTTCAGTCAGCACTGTCTGTGCTTTCATGACTGTGTTATTCTAGAACATATTTGTAGTATGATTGTGCATCGCTTCTGCTTTTACCCACTGTGGACCATGGAGTGTTCTGAGCCTCTTGAGATTAATTATATGTACAGTTACAAATCCTGCTAGAGACAAAAACTACTTTGAGTTAAAAACTTTGGAATTTTTTTTCTGACAAAAAAGCCATTGGCAAAAGAAGGGACAGTAAAACTTCATAAGTGTTTCATTCTAGCATGCAATGTGGATGCTTTTCTTCTCAAAGGCAGCCATTTTGTGGTTTTCCTTTCAAAGGGACTAAGTAGGACAATATAAAGATGTGCTCTTTGAAGTAAGCGGAGGGAGCTACTGGCCAGTAACTGCTTTTGGGTGTTTTGCTACTAACTGACCTTATTCCTCAAGCCCTAAATCTTTGATAGCATACCATGCTCCATCTTTTTTCAAGAGAAATTTTCATTTATTTCTCTGTCATGGTATAGATTTGGCTTCCTATGGGTTTTGCCACCTATGGGCTTGACTTGTGTTTCATTAGCACTACAGACTGGTAGTACCAAGTGGATTGGGAGAAGGCTCCAGCTATGTCAGTGATGGACACCTAATCCACCTTCATGTCACAAAAAATGTGTTCAGTCTTAATTGCTGAAATAGTAGGGGTGAGGTATAGGGCAGGAAAACAACAGAATTTGTAAGTCAATTGGTAATTGGTAATCTGATATGCTGTCAGGTTGAATTGACATTTTCTTTATTTCAAAACTAAAGGAAAATGGTATCCCCTGTAATTTTATCTTCTTTGTGCTTGATTATAGATTTAAGGAAAGAATACCTAATTCTCCTAATAGTTTCCACCGATTTTATGTTCTTGTCTGTATATGGAAGGGCCTGAGATAAATCAAGAGACCAATTAATTTTCACTTTGTGGTTTTAAAATTGCCTAGAAAGATGGATTGATGGATATAGGCAATCACTGTTGAACAGATGAGAAAAAAAAGCTACATTTAAAAGTGATCCAAGGACTCAGAAAAGCTCCAGCTTTACTGTCTAAACTCTGTGCATATAAATAATAAGCTTTTGTTAAAGCCCCAAGGCTGCTAGATAAAAACTGAAAACCCTGATAGATTGTTTATATAGTTGTCAGAATAAATGACTATAGACTTGGAACTGAATCATTGCAGCAGCTCACTAGCCATTTTCCTTTTCTTGAATTCAGAGGAAAAGCAAGTAAGTGACAAAAAGATGTGCTATAAATATTTCTTTAAATATAAGAGTTTTTTTCATGCTTTTGAAATTGCTTTGAAGAATGCTAGTATTTTACTTTATGGGTTGCTGGAATCTATACTATCCTCACAGGATTTTTTTAAATTACTGTATGCAAAATATTCTACCTTCTTTTTTTTTTCTTAACTGAGAACCTTCCAGTTCAACATTAATCAAAGTGATTAACATTCTTCATAACTTTTTTGTCCTTTATCTTCTGTTGAGGAAGAGATTGGTGCCTTAACAATAGTGTACAATTTCATATTTTTTATTTTGGATGTGTTTCTTTCGCTTGAGCTGTATCTCAGGACAGTAAGGTCACAGAATTTTGTTTCACATATATTAGAAAGTGGTGAAAAGTTTTGAGTTCTGCAGGGTGATTAGCTTCCATCAGTTGACATTCTTGAAAACTTCAGATTGTAACTCTAATTCTTCATGTCTTCTGTCCCTTTTAGTTCAAGGTCAGATAGTGCTGAGTACTGCTTCAATACAAGAAATTTGTAGATCTTGTTATAGATCTTGGGACAGTTGAGAGCAGTGGAAGCCCATGGCTTTTGTGTTACAGCTCCAAGATGAGAAAAAGAGGAATAAGTATAATTCAAAATCTCATTTAGATGCTGCTTTAGGCTTATAGATGTGATCACAGTTTGTGAAGTTGACTCAAGATCCAGTTGCTTGGAGGTTGTTCTTCTTCTCTAAATGCCAATGCAGTTTTTTCAACAAGCTTTATATAACAAGTGCCATGGGATTCCTCCCAGAAAGTCCCCAAAGAGGACAAATTTACTTCTCCCGTAGTCTGGGGTTGCAATTGCACTCATTATCATGCTTCCTCCTTGCAGGGTGCTAGACAGCATGACCTCATGGTCACTGCTGCCAAGGCTGCCCCCTCCCTTCACATCTTCAACCAGGTCCTCCTTTTTTGTTTCAGCTACACATCATTCCTTGTTAGTTCTTCTACCACCTGTATCAGAAAATTACTGGGAGTGCTTTCCAGGAGCCTCCTGGAGTGTTTGTGCTTTGCTGTGTGGCTTCTCCAGCAGATGTCAGGGAGGTTGAAATCCCCTATAAGAACCAGGGCCTGTGTCTGTGATGCTACTTCTTTAAAGGCCTCATTCTCTTCCTGATCAGGTGGCTTATAACAAATACCAACTGTGGCATCCTCATTAGTCTGCACTTTTATTCCAATCCAGAAACTCTTGAGTAGTTTGTCATACTCCCCAAGGTGAAGCTCAGTGCATTCCATGGGTTCCTTTATGCGAAGGCAGCCCCACCACCATGCCTTTCTGTCCTGTCTTTCCTAAAAGCATGTAGCCTTTCATGACAACGTTACAAACATGCAAGCTGTCCCACCATGTCTCTGTAAATGCGATGAGATGAAGCCCTGATAATGCCCACAAATCTCCAAATCTTCCTGTTTGTTTCACATACTAGGTACACTGGATGCAGACACTTCTGACAGGTGTTTGAGCATGTTGGTTTCCCAGGAGGGGTGCATAACTGTTGTATAAGCATCTCTTTGCAAACTGTGAGTAGATCATGGAGTTATTTGTTTCCCCTGAATTACCATTGCCCTACTGGCTATTGCCAGAATCTTTTTAGTTCAGTGCTAGTATTGGACTCTGAATGGATCATTTTCAGTGATGGATTTGTACAGAAAATATGGATTATCAGACCTTTTTCCCCACCACGTTCCTGCGATTCAACATAAAATAGGAGGGTGAAGCTAAGCGATAGCAAAACTTTTCCTAAAAAAGTGTATATTTGCTAAGTATCTATGGATATGGAGCTTCATTTAACACGAGACACCAAGGCAATTTGTGTAACAATTGACTTTGTAAATGGCTTTGAGGTACAGGAACTGAAACCAATTTCTAAATGACAGATTTCATGCTGTCATTTAGAAAAGGTAGAGCTGAATCTAATTCAGATAGAACCTGCTTTTAATTTTGTTTCAGTTTTGACTGAAATAATTTTTGTCAGTGAAAACTATATTTTTGATAATTGTAAAATTGTTCTAATGTAAAACATCATAGATATGAGAAACCTCAATCACAAGTATGTCATCTCCCTTGCACTCTTTCCCACTAAATTTTCCAAGCACTTGGAAATTAAAAAATTTTCCCCAAAATCAGAGAATCTAAAAAGTCATCTACAAGATATTATAGATTCTAATGCTCCACTCTCTCAGGTGTGATAAACAAAGCATTCCTTCAGATAGTGATGATAAATCTGTATATCACCCTGCTATACAAGTCAACATAAGTGAAAGGAGATGGGATATTATTGTGTCCCACCTCAAGTCAATGTTAAAGATCCAGTTGATCTATTTATGCTTTTTTATGCCTTAAACTATGTTTCTATACCTTTTGGTCTCTGAAGAGTGAAGAATTTATGAAAAAAATTTAGGGATAAAATAAAATCTAGTCAGCATTTTATTTTATTTGCTAAGAGATGGAGGGCTAACAGTGGCCATTTATTTATTTATTTATGCCAGTAAATAAGTAGCTTTATTTACTGGCATAGCTATACAAAGTGTAGCTTTGCTGGCAGGTGTGATACCACAGCTCATATTATGTATGATGTTAAAAACTAGAAAATGCCTTTTAATGGATAAGGGGCTGGCCCTCCATGGTCATCTTAAGTTACTAGATTTCAGAGGACTTGCTTCTGGTATATATTGTATACTGAACATCTTTTGTAGATGTTGTAAAATATATTATGGTCCAGAATTTTTTCCTGAAATTTCCTATTTCACTCCTCCCAATTAATCTCATAAAATATTGATCATCATCTTTATATTTTGTAAGCCCTTTTCACCTTTAACTTCATTCTATTTTTTACAAATTACAATAGGTAATCAGAGTTTGCATGATAAGCAGTGGGTTAGGACCTGAGAATGAAATAGCATTCAAAACAAAGAGATTAAAAGGGAGAATCAGAAGAATGGGGGAAGATGTTTTCATTGCAAACTTTGTTGGCTGTTTTGTAAATATTATGTTGGTGTAATAAAAATGGCTTCAATGCATTTAAGAATGGGTCTTAAATCAATACGTACTTCTAGATGAGAGGGAGATGCTGTGACATTTTATCCTAAATTACTTGCAGCTCAAGAGTAAATATGAGGTGACCTATAAAATGAAGTTTCTGTCCTCTTTAAAGTGCTATACTGTTGCCAGTTAACCAGATTTATACTGTTGGAAACTGCAGCTGTTCTGTTCTATTATTTCCACAACTGAAATTTCTTTATTGTAATCATAGTTTCAGTTAAACTGAATTTGTTTTTTGATAATATTAATGCATAAATGTAAATAATTAACTATTTTTTATATAATAAAAAAAATTCTTAATTTTCCTTCCTGTCCCTTGTGTCCTGGAGGCAGGAGCAAAAGAATTTTAAAATCTTTTATATAAGCAGCAGCAAGATGGAACTTTGTTTACCTGCATTTTTTTAAAGTTAATTTTGCAGGCATTATTGCTATATCTGCAAACTGTTCATGTTTGCCTTTTCAGAATGTGATTATTGCTCATAAAAGCAGTTTTAATTGAATACTTATGTCATGAATGGCTTATAGCATGCCTAAAACGACATGCTTCTATTTATATGCCTATAGTTTTTTAGAGCTCCCTGTATAACAATACTGGGAAATTACTAAAGGATTTTTGCTATTCAGCTGGGTGATTTTAAAAGATATTGCTGTTATACTGGACTATTGGCATTGTTGCTTAGGAATAAAAAGTTAAGAAAATTATCCCTTCCCCCTTTCAAACAAAACTGCATCTAAAAAGGTCACAAAAGGAAACACACAATTCAAATAATCTCCTTGCTGTATCTGAGATTAACTTGGACACAGATGTTTCAATTTATAGTTTGATCTGGCATAACATATACATTTAACAAAATCCTGGTTTGTATTGCTTCTATAAACACTAACATCTGATAAAAGCATGCTGACTTTTCTGCCATCAACTTGAATCAGAAACCTCTGAGCCAGTGCTTAGAAAGCAGGAGTCTGACATTCAGAGTCCTAAGTTAATTCTTTTAGCCTTTGGCTGTGACTTTTCTTAGCCTTTTCCCTGACTTTCAAAAGGCAAATTCATTTGTGGTTTTTGTCAATTTAAGCTGCTGTGGATAATTATTAGGCTTTGTTCTTGCTGCTTTTAAAGATGAAATGATTCAATGCTGTTCATTACAGCTCATTTCCGGGCCACACTGTAGTCATTAAATTTCCGAGATACTATCTGAGAAATCACTGACATTGTTCATATACCAAAACTAAAGTGTTTACCCCTCCGTGCTCTTTGCCAGTCATTAGCCCACCTGTCTGTAAAGTGAAATGGCTTTGGCAAAATCAGGATCTTTATGGAAGGTCATGAGCAAGCAGTCTTTGTCCTTTCTTTGTGGAAAGTTTCCCCTTTACATGCTAATAGCATTATCTAAAAAAATTAATTGCTTCCTTGGAATCACAGATTTCGCTCAGAGATCAGCCGATTTTTATATTCCACAGGTGAAGTTTTCTCACTTCTGATTGTATTTCCCAGAAAATTTTGATCATAAGAAATGATATTAGGTTTACTTTGGAAAATAGTGTGTATACTTTACTCTTTTCAGCCAATTATCCTAAAGAAACCAGGCACAATAACCAGAATACCTGACAGATGTTCAGTGAATTCTGAGAATGTGGAGGATCATGTCCAATGTCTTGAATTTATCTTCACAGTTTAGTTGGCACTGGTAATAAGGAGGTAAATAGTGCTGTACAAGGACACATTTATATGCCTGTTTGTGAAGTGACTTCTGTTATTTCTAAAGTTGGAGGCTATAATTTTGCTAGCTTCTTAGACTTTGTAGGCCAGTTCACCTTGGTAGTTATTACATGGGTAGTAAATGTGGCATTGCTCTTATAGTCCCTCAGCTAGGATATGACCATGGCATTTATGAAAATATAAACAACAGTCATAGCTCTGAAGGGAAATGAAGGAAAAAACAAATAAGTAACTACTGAAAGAATTATTGTGGACTTAACTCAAACATTAAAAGCTGATCTGTAAGTTGGATCTGTAAGCGACAGATTCTTGGAGTGATATAATACCATATTTGATTAGATATACTTGGGTAGGGAAGGGTGGAGCAAAAGAAGGAAAAACATTGCCCATGCTTGACAAAATGCAGAAGTACTACTTTTAGTGTAGTATACTCCATTGCATTTCTATGAAGCTTGCTTGAAAGGCAAAAATAAAAGTAAAACGTGCCACAACTTACTCCTTTATTGATAAGGCATTAGTTGAGTGAGATTGGCCCAGCTGATAGCCACATGGTCCTTATCACATGAAGGTTGTGTGATGTGGGTTCCATCCCTGTACCAGTTGGCCAGTTACCTAACAGTTGGACTTGTGGGTCCCTTCAACTCAGAATATGCTGTGATTCTGTGAGTTCAGTCCGGCCTCCTTTAAAACTCCTTTTATGAGATGAGCCTTTCAAATTTGCCAGCCTCACACAGAGATAGTGCAGGCAGCAGCACAGGCCCACTCAGTTCAAGGTTTTGAAGAAAGGTAGACGTTTTTAGTCTGCTATGCTGCTTGGAGGGCTTGGAATTAGTCCATCTGTTCACCTTTTCTGCTGAAGTCCAGATCCAACTGTGGACATGCCCAACTGGTGTGGTTGGTCCAGGCCCTGCACATGAAGAGCTCAATTAACAGATGTGCAGACAGCCATCAGCATGCCTAGCAAGCTGACCATGAGGAGGAAGGACTTTGGAAGCTGAGGCTGGAGAAGATGGTCTAAGAAGTTCCAGGAGAAAATTTATTTTTTATTAATAAATTTTGATTATTTTAATATGTAGTCTTTGGAAAATGAGGGTGGCCTTATATCTGAAGTCACCTTATATTTGGGTTGGTATGGTAGTTCTGGCTAGATCCATGAGAATGGCCAGAGTCTTTAAGGATAGACCACAATGAGATGGAGAAGAAAGCATTGAAAATTTGTTTTGGCAGAAATTTATTAATTAACTCTGTTTAGTGTTGCACAAGACCATAGCCTGGCTAACTTGCTATGTTTGTTAAATATGTAGCTTCCCAGGAGTAAATCTGGATGAAATGTCTTAGTATTGTATAACTAATTTTTTCATAGTGAAGGTACAAAAATCTTGCAATTGCATATACTGGACTGCAGAAATATATGTTTGCATTTTCCCATTCTCTTCCAGAAAGAAGAAAATCTACAGATAGAATTGTAGGGTTTAGGTCCTATATTGAGGGAAATAGAACTATTTTCTTTTTTAGGCCCTGTCACTCCCAAAACTGGAACGCAAACAGCAAAAGCTATGAGTGAAATATTAATGATAATGTTTTATGAACATTCATACAACAAGTCAAGGTGTTGAGGTTTGGAATTATTCCCTTTGTTTTTTCTTTAGGAATTTTTTCTCCCATAAATTGCCAAGGAACTGTAATAGCTGGGTACTTCAGAGAACGAAAGAAGGTCACCAACCCCAGTGGAGGGAGTTTTCTTAGAGGGCAGAAGATAACGCAAGATTTGGGCTGGTAAAAGGCAAAGCTGGGGCAGCTGCTCTTTCTCTCTCTCTATCACGGATTCGGAGCAAGATGGTTCAGAGCTGCTGCTTGCTGAAGGAATTTCACTGCCAGCATGGAACTGCTTTTCTTTCTGCTGTGAGTCTCTGCCTGCCCTGCCTCTCAGGCTCCACTTGGAGTTTTTGCTATGTTGCAGTCTTGCTATGTTGTAGCCCCCTGCCTGCTGAGAGGTAGTGCTGTCCCAGCTCGCCATTCCCGGGGATCCTGCCGCGGCACCGACATCAGCTGCCCTGAGGGTTTGTGAAGAAAAGCCTCTCCTCCATCCCTCCCTGCCTCAGGCACAGCCGCCATTCCCTCGTGTTGCCTGGGCTCGCGCCGGAGCGCCCAGGGGGAATAATCGCACCCGCCCTGCCCACAGGGAGCCACCAGCGCCCCTGCCAGCTGTGACTGGAACTGCACAAAGGGAAAAGTGCCTGAGGCCGAGCAGAGCTGGTACTGGGTGTCTGGTTCTGTGGCTAATGCCATAGTTTTTGTTATTTGTTAGCTTTGTTTTACGTACTAGTAAAGAACTGTCATTCATATCATTGTATCTTTGCCTGAGAGCCCCTTGATTTCAAAATTACATAATTGGGAGGGAAAGAGTTTACATTTTCCATTTCAAGGGAGGCTCCTGTCTTCCTTAGCAGACACCTCTCTTTCAAACCAGGACACAAGGCCTGTTGGAGGTCAGGATTTTTCCTTTTTTTCCCCCTTTCCTTTCTCTCAGAGAATTTTCTCCCATCTGTTACCTGAGAGATGGTAACTCTTAAGAGACAAAAGATGTAGCTGGGAGGAGGAGAGGGGTAGGGTGCAGTTGGTTACCCTCCTAGCTGGGGGCTTTCTCTTGGGAAGTGCAGAGATACTGCCAGATTTTGGCTGGAGGGTGAGGGGGATGGGCTCAGCTCCTTGCTCTCTCTCACTCTCCAGTCAGAGGGGAATGGTTGAGTTGCTGCTGCCGTAGGGACAATTTGCTACCACTGTGGAGTCAAGCCCTTTACTGCTTCTCCTACAGTGGGTGAGCCTTTGCTTGTAAGAACAGCCATAGAACTCTGACCTTTGCTTTTTTTCAGCACATGATCTCACTGGAAAGGCCCCTAACCATCTACCCAGGTGCTTCAGGGGAAAACACAGCACCCCAATCCCCTCCCCTCCCATTATGAGGGAGCATCTCCTGGCTGTTGGCAGGAGCCACTGCTCAGCCCTGTTGTTTTTCTTCCACTGCTTCAGCTTTTTGGCTACCCTTTAACCCAACACCTTACCCTGCAACTCCTGCAACAGCTGAGGAGTTTCTGCTACATTTTGTTTGCCACTTTGGGTGTGCTTGCCTCTGCTGTTCTAACCTGCTGCTCCGAGGTTCCTACTACAGCCCATTTCTCCATCTGGAGGGGCACCAGGACCAGCTGCCCCCCATCAGTTTGAAAAGGAAGCCCCTTTTTCATCCCTTCCATTGGCTGTGCTGTCATTAGCATGTGGAGAGAGGTGACTCAGCTTATGCCACAGCGCCCCCTGCAGCCGCGGGGGAATCATCACACCCACCCTGCCTGGCCTGGAACCAACAGCACCCCTGCTGGCCCTGGCTGTAACTACACCAGAGGGGAAAAGTGCCTGACAGCTGAGAGGAGGCTGTTACTGGGTTTGTGGTTTTCTATTTGTTGTTGCTGCAGTTGTGGTTGTTTGTCTTGTTATATGCATATATACTAGTAAAGACCTGTTATTCCTTTTCCTATGTCTTTGCCCGAAAGCCCCGTAATTTCAAAGTAATAATAATTTGGAGGGAAGGGGGTCATATTTTCCATTCCAAGGGAGGTTTTCCCTTCCTTGGCAGACACCTGTCTTTCAAACCAAGACAAAGCCCTGTTCATTGTCTCAAATAGATTACTTGGTGTAAATAGCCTACATGTTCTTCCAACTGTAGCAGCTGTTGTTAGATTTACAGGAACTAACATCTCTCTGGGTATGAGTTGGATGATTAAAATACATATATTGAGTTCATGGCACTATTTTATGACTGTAAGAAGTCTTTCTTGGAGGAAGAATATGATTCTGAGCAGTTAAATGGATTAAAAGTTGTTAAGATCCATTTTGTAAAATGTTAGAATGCAGTTATTAAGGTTCTTAGAAATGTCCCTGCCCAAATTAAGGTGTAAATGAGACCATATGCCAGTGACAATAGTATGGGCTTTATTTGATAGTAAATATGGGAGAGAGAGAGAGAGAGGGAGAGAAAGAAATAGAAAATAGCTGGGGGGGGAGAGGAAAAGAGTAACAGGGACAGACTAAGGAAAATATCACTACTCTGTGGATCCCAGCGATGGTCTGTTGATCCTCTCCAGCTGGTCTTCTTGGTGGTTAAGGTCCCCCTGAAAAGCATGGAGTCTGTGGGTCAATATACACCCAGGCCAGGTAGGAAAATCCAGGCACCTCCTTGCAGGGGGGAGTTTGCCATTGCCTTTATTGCATCACATGCCTTCCTGAGGTGCAGGCTTCAGGAGTGGCTCTGGGGCAGGGGCTTGAGGCACCCCCTCAGCTGCCTCTCACATGAATGTCCTGTGGATGTGGCCTTCCCAGGGTTGGGGGTTCCATACCCAGTTTTTGTAAGTTTACTACATGATGGGTTCACTAGGTGAGCAGAGGTTACAGCACATCGAAACTTCTTCCCCCCACTTTGGTTGGGGGGGGAAATCTGTGCAAACCTGCTCCCAGCAAATGGGTCTGTGGGCTACAGCCCCCCCACTGCAAAGCAAGCCAAAGATGATTCTTAGCATGGCTGCTGGGTTTGGCTTACATTCTTTCCTTTGTTTACTTGTTTGTTTCTCCCTGGGCCTGAAGTTGATGAGAGAATGGATTTTCCCTTTATATAATCTCAGCAGTTTGACTTATAGTCCAAAGTTCCAGCCAGGTATCTTCAGGGAGGCTTGTTTAGTTATAGCTTCTTTATACAGTTTTTGTTATAATGAGCAAAACTTTATATCAATGTTTGAGGCATCAACTAATTCAGTTGACAAAAGTGTATATGGAAAGCCTTAAATATATAGACGATAATAGGCTTAGAGATTAAAAAAATTTCTTCTCATTAATATATTGTATAGTTTAACTTTGACACACAGTAGACTTAAGTAGGTTCAAGATCTATTTTTCTTTCCAAAGATAGGTATAAATAAATGAAGGCATAGACATAGTTTAAAGAAAGTTTGTGGTACAATGGGAAATTAACAGGAATTCTCTGTCTACAGTTCTAGAGGTAGCTTACAAAAATAATTTAGTCAATTCAGTTAATTTTTAATGATATCTGCTAAAAATAGAGATGCACTCTGTGAGTAGAAAAAACTAGAAAAAATGGTTTTGGAGTAGTCTATGGGCTTTTAGAGGTAGAGAGTGCAATTAAGTGATGATCAGATTGCAATTCATTAGTGATTAAATTTAAAAGACATAACTAGGGTAGAATTCCTCTGGCCTGTCTTGTTACCATAACCATGGTGAAAAACCAATGAGCTGTCCCTTATGTAATGGATTTTCTGTGGTATAAAGTATTAGGTGGTAAAATTTTCAGTATTCAGGTTTATGGCAGTCAAATGTTTTTCTGTTATTTTTTAATAGACTTCTACCTGCCCTCCCCCCCCACCTGTTGCACTATGAACTTGTAAAGCTTAAACTTTGAATATGATTTTTACAACAGAAGATGAGGAAGAAAGCAGTGCTGCTGGTCAGCATTGTAAAGGTTTTAGCATTACCTTTTCCAGTGAGTAGAAATTCAAGTAGCTGTGTAGTTTTGTATATACTGTACATAGGCATCAATCCATTACTATCTTGCTATAAAGCTGACCAAAGTCTTCATATAGATCATGCATGACTGACTCAGTTTCTGTTTTTGTTTTTGTTTTAATGGTCTATGTATTATAAAGAACTTTCAGTAAAGCTGAATGCAGTGATATAAGCCTAGAACTCCCTATACAAATGAACAAACTGTTCTGGCAATACTCTTGGTTGCAAATGTAAAGGTAATGAATGGCCACTATAGAATATTTCCCATCTGATTTGAACAGTATATTTCTTTTGTATTTTCTGAAATGGGCCTCTATTTAGCAAGTTTTTACTTTGGTAATTAATGAAGCACTATCATTTTCTAGTATACATCTGTGTAGCTTTTCACACTGTTATTGTGTCGCCATGCTTAGGACAGCATCTTGAGTTAAAGCCAAAGTTAGCTTTGAATCATTTGGTATCAAGGTATTAATGAGCTCTACAGACATTTCAAATACAGTTTTCCATTTTCAACCAGGTGTGGCTTAATCCACTCTATTTTTCCCATAAGCAATATGATGTCCAATATAAAACTTTTTCCTCATACTCCAAAAAATGTTTCCAAAAGGCTAAAATCATGCTTTCTGCAATATGGAAGAGACTTTGCTGACTTCTCTTTTCCTTATGTTAGATTACTGTCCATTTCCACCCTGAAATTCTATGGCCTGGGAATATTTTTTCCTCAACATCTCAAATCAGAACTGTATTAGTTTGTAATTCTGATTTATGTGTATGTTTACTACTTTTAAAAAACTGTTTATGAATCAAAGTAACTAAGTTATTTCTAGAAGGTTAATACTCAAGGATAATTTTTCTAAATTCTAGCTGCAATTGAGAGCAAATTATATTCAGTTAACAAGGAAAGAAATTATGGATTTAATACTGTAGGGAAAGCATTGAAGTAATTGTAAATGTATTTATCAGGAATTGATTCCTCTTGATTGATATGTTAAATGGAAGCATGTAAGACATTAAAAAGGTCTTGAATAAATCTTGATATTATTTGCTGCTCCTTCCTCAGAGAATGTGTACATGCTATGTCATTGATTTGTTTGCAGCCAGATACATTTAAACTGTAAACCTTCTCTCTACTAACATCTCTGTGGACATATCACAAGAGTTCTGTTCTTTGCCCAAGCACCAGGAGAAAGGGTGTGAGCTTTTGCCTCAATATTTTTGACTCATTCCAAGAAACATTATTTTGTCAGCCTCAGTTGTCAGAAAGTGTTGGGTCTGCTATTTAAAGCAGTTAGCAAGTTTTTTTTCAAAATTGATATATAGTCAATATCTTATATTAGTTCAGCATGCCCTTTGTAGCCTGTTCATTTTCTTCAAAAAAACGTTCAAGCTGTAGGTTTACCTCCCTAAGGTGTCACACAAACAATTCTATAGTTTTATTTCCCATGTGGCAATTCTACGACATTCATCATGGTAATCACTCCAAAGGTGATGAAATTTGGGATTCAATTTTTTTCTTGGAGAAGTCCATAGGTTTTGCTTCAGATCAAAATTGTAAGCCTCCTCCTGTCCTCTCGGTATAAACAGGTAATCCCACAAAGCACCTGCATCTGCTAAATATATGTAATTGAAGCAAGCAAGACAACAAATCCTTTGATAACGCAATAAAAAGAATAGATGTTCCATGGATATTTCCTTGCAGATGTTTCCTTTAGTACAGTCATTTGAAGGATTAAATGTAGTGGTGAAGTTTCTTTCATTCCTTTATTACCGGCCAAGGTGTCTATCCAAAATGACAAATGCTTCATTAAAAGGACTGCATATACAGAGATCTTAAGGGTACTTGTGGATCTTCTTAAGGACTGCCATATATCAAGAAATATTTTTTAATCAACTACCTGTCTTAAATGAAAAGAGTTCCCACCCCCCCCAAAAAAATAAACTCACATCATGATTATTTTTTGCTACTGCTGTCATTCATGGGGTTTTTGCCATAGATAAAAGGTACACATGTTGGAATTCAAAGTGACATGTTTTTCTATCTTTCTTATTCCTGTTATTAATGATAGTTCTACTGATAACAGAATAGGTTTGGTTTTGTTTGGTTAACAGAAGCACAAGAAACTAAACCACAAAATCTAAAAAGGGAAGTTTAAATGTATTTTTTGTAGGAGTGGATCTGTAATAAAAACACTAAAACCCAGTGTTTAAGCTTTACAGAAATAATTTAATGACCAGCTGCAGCAATAAACACCTTTCCATTTTGATTGGGTCTTAACTCCTCCATCTAGTGATTAATTGCTCCATGAAAGACAAACATATTACATTATACCTTAAGTGTAACATCCTGTTTTAAAGATTCTACTAGCGGAGTTTAAATGTTTTTGATCCTGTTCAAACTTTAAAAGGATATTTTGAGGATCTTCCATTTATTATTACTCCTTGCTTATAATCATGACCAAGGCAATAACTGGCCAGTATTTTGTTTCTCATCCACAACTTTGGCCTTACTTGCATTCGTATTCCTCTTAGACAGAGAGTAATATTGTGATGCCACAACTTGTTTTTGTTTGAAACCATGGAAACTAGAGGATGGTGATTGGCTTTTATTTAAATTGCGGGGAAAATTAAAACTTCTTGATAAAGTTGTGTCACTAGTTCCTATGCAGTTTGGAGCATGCACTATTATTAAAGCTTTACTCATTGTAGATAACAAAACAGCCACTAACACAGTGATTTAAAAATATTTTGGATACAAACTAGATTTTAGTTAATGATCTAAGAGGTAAATAATGATAGTCAAATATCTGATTTATGTACTAATTTTCTTGCACAATAAGGCTTCCTTTACTTAGGAAGCATGAAAAAGGGACCGTGTGACACTAGCAGCAAGAAATCTGAAGTGCATTTGCTACATCAAAGGTTGTATCTGCATCAGAAACAAGAACTTCCGTTATTTCACTTTGTGTTGCCACCTCCATTTGAGAGCCTTATCTTGATTTCCTTTACAGAATCACAGAAGGGTAGATGTTGGAAGGGACTTTTTCTGGTCCAATCCCTGTGCTAAAGAAGGGGTTACCTACAGCCAGTTTCCCTGCATAACGACTCAGTAGATTGCATTTGTCTATCAGAGATGGCAGATTCCACATCCTGTTTCAACGCTCAGTCACTGTCACAGTACAAAACATGTTTCCTGATTTTCAGACATCACTTCCTCTTTGTACCTGTTGCTTCTTTTCCTGTCACTGGGCACCACTGAAGAGAGCCCATTGTTGTCTTCTTTACACCCTTCCTTCAGGGATTTGTATCTGTTGATAAAATTCACCCTGATATGACTTCTCTCTGGACTAAACAATTGCAGTGCTCTCAACCTCTTCTTGTATGAGGGGCACTCCAGTCCTTTAAGCATCATAGTGGTCCTTTAGTGGACCTGGTCTCAAATAGCTCCATATCAAGTTTTATTTTATTTTATTTTATTTTATTTTATTTTATTTTATTTTATT
>JAHLSL010000117.1:7428161-7461886 GCA_025920805.1 Petroica traversi | reverse complement strand
TATTTTATTTTATTTTATTTTATTTTATTTTATTTTATTTTATTTTACATTTAAACATTTGTTCTGGGATATATCTTCTACAAAAAATCAGCACAGTCTAGAAATTATTCCTTTGATGGTTTCTCTTATGAGCCTATCCAGAGACACAATAGATTCTTGAGTTGGAACAGGATAGCGGCAAGTCTGGGCAAGTTCTTTTAATTTTCTCGTATATTATAAAATGGCCTGGGCTGGAATTACAACCCCCCTGCTGTGCACAGGGATACCTTGCACTAGACCAACTTGATCTGTGCTCCATCCAGCTTGGGCTTGAAGACCTCCAGGGATGGACCAACTTCTCTGGGCAACCTGTTCAGTGCCTCACTACTCTCTCTGTAAAGAATTTTTTCCTAATATCTAATAGAAACTTACTCTCAGTTTTAAGTGATTCTTCCCTGCTCTGTCACTATATGCTCTTGTAAATAGTCCCTCTCCATCTTTTTTGTAGGTACTGTAAGGCAGCATTTACATCACCTGGAAGCTGCCTTCTCTTCTCCAGGCTGAACAAGCCGAATTCTCTTAGCCTTTCCTTATAGGAGAGCTGCTTCAACCAACATCTTGGTGATCTTCCTCTGATTGCTCCAACAGGCCAATGACCTTCCTGTGCTGGGACCCCAGAGCTGGATGCAACACTCCAGGTGGAGTCTCACCAGGCAGAGCAGAGCAGAGCAGAGCAGAGCAGAGCAGAGCAGAGCAGGGCAGAGGGGCAGAATCCCCTCCCTGGCCCTGCTGCCCACACTGTTGTGGATGCAGCCCAGAACACCCTTGACTTTCTGGGCTGTGAGTGCACATGGCTGGGTCATGTCCAGCCTCTCACCCACCAGCACGCCCAGGTCTTTCTTAGCAGGGCTGCTCTTGATCTGGTCATCACTCAGCCTGTGTTTGTACTGGGAGTTGCCCCAACCCAGGTACACCACCGTGCACTTGGTCTTGTTAAACTGGATGAGATTCTCATGGGCCCCCTTGAGCTTGTCCAAGTCCCTCTGGATGCATCCCATCCTTTGGGTGTGGGAACTGCAGCACTCAGCTTGGTGTCATCGACAAATTTGTGGAGGGATAGATCCCTTTATCTATGTCATTAATGAGGACAGTAAATAACATTGATCCCAATACAGGCCCCTGACGGACACAACTTGTCACTGATGTCCACTGGGGCTTTGAGCCATTGACCACTACCCTCTGGATGTGACTGCTTCAAGTAAGTGGCTTGTCAATCATTAATGCACATTCCTTTGCTAAGCCAGTAGTCTGCTTGCTTGCTGGGTTTTCTGATAGCCACCCCAGAATCCAGAGTGAGTGGAACGTGAAATAAATGTTTATGAACTTAAAGATATGAGACACTAATATCAAGATCCATAGCAGCTGGCTGACAGCATCCTGCTGGAAGCAAAAGGTGCCAACTGTAAGATCTCTATAGAAATCTAGAGCTTAAGGGTAGTGTTTAGTAACCCTCCAGTTAAAAGACAGATATAGTCACTTTGGCCACTGGGAGAAAGGGGTTGAGAAAAATCTTTCTACTTACTTTATGATGCAAAAGGAAATGATCTGAAAGGTTCTTTATGCCTTAAAGTACAATATTTTTAGAGCCAAAATCAAACATTAGGTTGAATAATCTTTATAACTGTGCTTTAGAAATTGTTATAAACTTACAGTTGTTAGCACCTACTGACATAGGTATTGTGATTCGTCTGCTTTATCCAGAAGAGCAAATTAGACCAACAACAAACACGAATCGAGATGTTTAATTAGACTGTTCATTTAGGTATTCAAATAGGAAAACTTCAATCAAGCATTTAAATTATTTTAAAGACTGGGTTAAACTATTTCTTGTCTTTCTCTTGTACTTGGTGGCAAATCTGACTGCATTTGAGTCAAGTACAATAGTGAACTACTCACCTTTAGTACTTCTCAAGGGAATAGCTGTCAGATATTTAGCTACTTCTTATAAGCACAAACTCCTTGTTCCTAACAGCTGTTAATTGATTCCCATCACAAGTGCAACATTATTTTGGATTTCTAAAAAGGGGAACAACCTGAAACTTTCACTTACAACAGTGGGAAAATGTAGTTTAAAAATGCATACAAGAAGATATAACAACCAAAAATACAATAAAAGTAATAAAAATTCAATAGAAAATATTTGAAGTCAAACAAAAATTATTTGACGTCAGGATATTAGGAAAAAAATCATTATTTCAAGCTTTCATATCTTTTTGGTATAGTTTTGTTTAAATATTATTTAGATAAAATTTTTGCACATGATATGGTGGTGAAATATAAAAATATGGTATCTTTTTGTGGTGACTAAGACTGATTTTATTTAAAACTTCCATCTTCCATTACTTATGTGATAATTTGTACTTCTCTATTTTCCACAGAGGTCAAAGCAGAGATCTAAAATTGTGTATGTACAGTCTTGTCATATTATAAACTTTATAATCTGAATCCATGTGGTTAGAGGTTAGCAAGACAGCATGTATAGTAAGTGGGATTCTATGTGTTTCATCCTCTAATCAGCTAATTTAGTTCTTGGTGTTCTAGGTATGAAATTGTGCCTGTGCAGACAGCATGCTTTTAGGAAACCAATCCACTGAGTTTTGATATACATTTGCATAATGTAAGCACAAATGATCCTGCAGGATACATTATACTCCATCAAAGCAGGGTTAAAATAGGTTTTTCATGCTCAGTTTTCATCATGTTATATGTTGGATTCTCGACCTTTGGGATTACATCTTCTTTTGCAGACTTTTCCTTGAAAGTGTTCTGTTTCAGTCTGTGTGATTTTTTTTATATGTTTCCCATTTCAACTGAGTTATAATGTTAAAAATCACCTAGTTTCAAATTAACAAAAAACATGAGGCCTAAACTTTAGGTTTAGGATATGTTCATGTTTATGTACATTGTAAATATTTTTTATCCTTGTTATTATTTTCTTGGGTGCTAGTAATTTTTTTTGACTTGTACATTTTGCACAGGATATGATAAAGTGTTTTTTAAGTTCAAGTATTTCAGTAATTCTCATTACTATAGACAAGTCTGAACTTGTATCCATTGATTATTCCAGTGCAAAATCATGGTGTAATCATCTATTTAACAGTATGCAATGAGAGCAGTTCAAAAACAGTTGTAGCTTTTGAACTGATATGGAAAAACTGCTAAAAATAAATGCTTGTCACATCACAAATTCTTTTAAGTAGTGCACAGAGAAGTTGAAAATATAAATTGACAACAGTCAATTTAGAGAGCTTTCAGCTTTTTTGTCTGTTTTCATATCAGCTGTCACAGTGTATAGTGTTACAGGGCTGCTTGTGAACCAGCTTTTTGCCTGCCCCTGGAAAGAATGGCCCAGTCCCCTGAGACATTCCTGGGAATCATCAGGAAGCTAGGAGGAAAGAAAAAGATCACATAATCTTGAAGTTTCCAACCTCCGGGCAAGTGGGGGCAGAAAAACAAAGCCATAAATGCCTGAAGTTTTCTGACTTTGTCCAGGACTGTGGGTGTCCTTTTCCCTCCACTATTTATTTACATTCAGTAAACCTCAGATGTAGCTTAGGAAGTGGGCCAGTTACTGCTGTATTGAAGAATATTATTAGTCCATCTGATGGTTTGGAGGCAGACAACCCCCTCTCCTCCTTCATTCCCTTCGTAA
Organism: Petroica traversi; assembly: GCA_025920805.1. Classification (NCBI taxonomy): domain Eukaryota; kingdom Metazoa; phylum Chordata; class Aves; order Passeriformes; family Petroicidae; genus Petroica; species Petroica traversi. The sequence continues at coordinate 7,458,195 of JAHLSL010000117.1, read as the reverse complement.
TGCACCTGGCCAGTTGTGCAATGCTACCCAATGAACAGCTGCTAACAATGAGGAAATTGTGCTCATAAGAAGTAGCGCAGGATCTGATAGGTATTATCTGGGGAGAAGCACTAGGGACTTGTTTCTTGCCAGGATTTTTTTGTTCCCCAATTGAGAAAATTGACTCTGTGTTGAATTATACACTTTTTATCTGCTCTGTTTATGACTTTGTTGAACTGGTTTCTTTAGAGTACTCCATTTCCTCATAATTTCCTCTTCCCCTTCCCCTTTCTGCTCTCCTGCTCCCTCCTTCACAATCCATCTGGGAAGATCAAGAATTTTACAACTGAAAAATCTCTGTGCATTGGGACAGCTATTTATAGTATGATGGGTAACTTTCCCTAGCAGTAATGTTTGTCGGCATTAATGTTACCCATATATGTATACATGAGTATATGGATGAGAATTAGCATTTGGGGTACATTTTGCAGAGTGTGTGTATGTAGCAAGTATCTCATACAGCTTCTCAAGACATGCTTATTTGCTGAGTGTCCATCCTACAAACATCTTGTAATACTTTAAAAAAACCCCAAAAAGCAAAAATCCACAAGAAAACTCAACACAAAACCAAAACGGAGAGGCAAGATTTTAGGCATTATTGAAGTTCAGGTAATAACATAAACAATTCCATCTATGAAGGGAAGTAAATTCTTTTGGCTTGAGAAAATTAACAGAAACTTCTAAACTCCTGTGTTGTTCTAATTTGAGAAAGTCTGCTATCTCATGTCTTCACTTTGGTAGAGTCCTTTAAGTATAAATCAATTCAGAGTGGCTAGGCAGGAGTTTTGGAAGTAACTAGCAGTATTTTTTTTGCTCTATGTGAAAGTTGCTGGTTTTTTTTCTTTAGTAACTTCAAATGACTTAGATGCTAACAAGGGACATATAACAATCGCTATTAATTTATAAACTCATTATTTTACTACATATTTCTCTATAGGCCTTGTTTTATATGAAAATGATCCAACTGGAATACTCTGTCACAGTTTTATTTTTCACATTGAAGTATTTATTACCAACTGACTACACTTCTATACTGGCATAAGAAAGTTAAAACTCTTTCTGGGTTGATAGTATGCCTGTTATAATACAAACAAATGTGTACACTGTTCTGTATGGAAATATGCACACAGAAGTCTTCTTATAAAATCTGCTATAGCTGGGTTTTCAGGAATGGACAGACAAGTGATCAGTAGCAAGCATGATGCATCACCTATTTAGCAATGGTTGTGATAAAAACCAAACCACTCGAATATCTTTAAATACAACTAATTTTCTCAGTTCTTTGTCTTGAAATAGCCTACAGACCCTATCCAACAGAAAACTGGAAAAAAAAATACAGTGAAATTACCTCTCTTCTCATCTCTTTCTGCAATGAGGAAGAAAGCAGAATACTTGTGATGTTCTGAAGCTAGTGACTGGGGCACCATTGAATGGATGTCAAACGTGGGCAGCCTTTTCCTGAAGATCTTGACGTTGTGCTTACAGGCTGAATTTCAGTGAATTTGCTTGTTCTTGTGACTTGTGAACCTGAACATAGCCAGTCCTGAAATAACTGTGAACATTTTACTTGGAAATTTGCACTGAATCTGACATTTTTAGTCATAATTATGGCTGCTAGATCACAATATCTGAAAGTGTTCCTTACAAAAAGCAGACTTCCTTGGTATACCTCCAAGTGCCTTCAAAACTCGTACTTCTGATAAGATCAGCAGAATCCATGAGTACCTTGCTGTGACCAAGGAAGCAAGAACTAAAATCTGAAATCAAGCATCCCAAGCCTTTCTCAGTTGACGTGATTTAGGCCAGTCACAGAGAAAGCATTTGAAGCCTTGAGGAAGTTCTGGCTTACCACATAGCTGATGAAAAGTAATGAGACCATCTGGCCTCCATATTAACTGAAATCATCTATGCCAGCTTCAGAGAAGACAGCATTCCATCATCCCTAAGCATGCCTAGCTAATTCCGGAGAAATGTACATTATATGCCAATGCCTTCATAAATTGTACCTGTTCTTTTTCCTATCTCATCTCATGTTCTTTGTTTTAACAAGATTGCAGAGCAGTTGATGGGAGCTCATTCTTTGCAGTATCTTCATTCTCTTAGAACATGTATACCATGAGGTGGAAAAAAGTGTGTAAGCTCCAAGTGAAATAACAAACGTTCAATTTCTTGTTATTAATATCACTTCAGTGTTTGACAGGGTATGTACAGCCTATGCAAGGTAGAAATACAATGCACATTCACTCTTCTAGGAGGTATAGCATAGCATTTCAAAGGCTCTGGCCTTGACCTCACCTGGATATCTTTATTCGTCTTTACTATCCAGGACTTCTGAGAACAACTGAACTCCACAGAAGTAGTGCTTTGCAATTCAAGCTTGTTGTGGGATTTAAATGCAATATATTTTCCTTAAAATATTATTTAATAAGCTGATGTGTTTGAATTTTAGTTATTTCAAGATACAGAATTACAGACTAAATTATTCCATTTTTTCTAATGGTGCATGCTTTGTTTAACTCCAATGAGATGGGTAGAAATACTTTGGAATTCTTCAGTCAGAATCCAGTCTGCAAATACCACTAGCTGCTGAGGTACATGCAGCTGTTATTTTTTCTGCATTCTGATATAGATAGATAGATAGATAGATAGATAGATAGATAGATAGATAGATAGACAGACAGACAGATAGATTTGGGGTTTTTTTTCCCAACAATATTTCTATTGCTTGCCAAAATCTGGAAGAGGCTTTTTTTGTTTCTGTCACAGCAGAGCAAAACACATTTTAAGAAAAAGGGAAAAGGTTACTATGAAAAACTTTAACCAAACAGATTTTTTGTTTTGCAAACCACTGCTTAAACAATCACTTTCTAGGCACATGTCAAGGCATGACATGGTCAGCATCCATGCTGAAGGATTAATCTCAATATTGTAATTCTGTGATAAACATATGTCAATTTCTGAAGTTTTCTGCATGGAGAATGGAAATAATTTAGCATTATCAAACAGCAGGTAGTCCTTAATTGCGTAAGTCACTATTTTCATGTTGATGTGGTGTTTTTAATACATGTGCCATTATTTTGTTTTGAGCATTCCTACTTACAAAGTTTTCTACTTCATGGTTCATTCCTTTTGCTCTTAAGGTTTTTTACTAGCCTTTCTAATCTTAATTTCCTCAAGAACTTGTTAAGTATTAGGGTTGGGCATATTTTATTATTTCTTATGGAGGCATCTTAACATATGCAAGCTCACAAACCATTGTTGCTTATGGAGTTAGACCCACTGAAGTCAAGAAGAACATTTATCTGAATAGAGGCATGCGAAACGAACTCCCAAACATCTCAACGTATGAAATTTAATCTGGCTTGCACAAATCTGGTTTGGGACTGTGTGAGAGAACCTGCATGCATCTGTTTAATCCCTGAAGGTTTTACATAATTTCTCTGAGTTAAGTTAATATAATCCACACTTTCCCCCTCCCCCCTGTTTCTTTTGAAACACGGAAGAGTCTAAAATTTTATTTGTGGTACGTTAAAGGATCAATCCACAGCAAGTTTTCTGAATGAAGCTCATTGTACAGTATACTTCAGAACATAAATATTAACAAAAAAAAATTAATGGAAAGAAACAAAATTATACAAAAAAATCTGTTCAGGTATAAGGAAAACAAACAAACCTATTCAAGTGTCATTGTTAGAACAATCTGATGATTTGGTCTCTTCAAGAAATTAATGATTTTCAAAAACTGAGAAGAACAAGTTGTGCAGGCTGGGAACCTGATAGGACACACCATTACTTTCTTTGTCTTCCTGACTGTTACATCTCATTAAGAATTATTTTAATACCTAGAACTTTCAGAGTTTTAGCTGTGCAGTCTGTTGACTTCAGAACTGCTCTAAAAATATATTCTTGGTTGTCATTTGTGCCTGTATTCAATCCTAGATTGCAAGGCTACAAAATTCCTTTTGCAAGGAAGCAGTTAAGGTGCCTCTCAATGTATATTAGTGGCACCTCACACACACACAGCTGTCTAGGGGACCTCCTTGCCCCTTCTCTTTTCCATTCCTTGTTTGCCCATCTCGTCTGGCTGAAGCCTGGAAACAAACTGAATTCTTCCTATGGGGGCAACAGCAGAGGAGAGGTTTGAGATTAGATCTCCACAGATCCTCTTGTGCTCCTATCAGTATCTGCCTCCTCCCTTTAGACCTGCTCTGGCCTCAGGGTCATGATTTTGAAGGCTGGTCTGGGTAGTTGAGTAATGTGAATTGAATTCAATCCCTAGCTTTCCCTTTGTAACATGGTCATCAAGCTAAAAGCAATGAATAATTTAAATTCTTCTCAGAGTCAATCTTTAAAATCATATTTCTCACTCCTCCCAATATGTTCCTTCAAGAAAGAGAGCATGGGGAATTATACATGAGGGCAAATTTAGATTTTCTTTCATTACTTGCTACTTAGAAATAAAAGCACAAACAGTGACGTTCTGTTAAATAGTTGAAGCTTTTGACACTTTCATTTCAAGCAAGACTGCTGAAGAAGTAATGCATCATGCAAATAATTCAACAGTATGAATTTGTAACAAAATTCAGAATGACATCTTACTCTTAATAGGCTTACTTTTAATAATTATTTTAGGATTCAATATTGTGATATTTAAAAGACATTTAAATATACAAAAAGCCTTTGTTTTGTCATGACAGGACAATAAAAATGGTAATATATTGGCCAATAGATGAATACTAAATTACATAGAGACAAGAATTTGCCATTCAAAGGCAGTCAGAATTTTTAAAACTAATCACAAAATCGCAGAATGGGTAAAGTCAGATGGGACCACAGTGGGTTATCTTATTCAACCTTCCTGCTTAAGCAAGGTCATCCCAGAGGACATAGCACAGAAATGTGTCCAGACCATTCTCCAGTGAGGAGGACTCCACAACCTCTTCCCAGGCAATCTGTTCTAGTCCTCAGTCATCCGCACAGTAAAGAACTTTTTCCTCATATTCAGGTGGAATTTCCTGTGCCTCAGTCTCTGCCTGCTGCCTCTTGTTCTCTTGCTTGGTACCATCAAGAACAGCCTGGCTTCCTCGTCTTAACATTCTCCCTTCAGGTACTCATAGACATTAATGCAGTCCCCTTTCAGTTGTCTCTTCTTAAGGCTGAACAGACTCACTCCCTCAGCCCGTCCTCATGAGAGAGATGCTTCAGCCCTTTATTCATCTTTGTCAGTCTCCACTGGACCTGCTCCAGGAGCTCCATGTCTCTCTTTTGCTGAGGAGCCCAGAACCAGATACAGCACTCCAGATGTGGGCTGAATAAAGGGTCAGCATCACCTCCCTCCATCTGCTGGCAATGCTGTTCCTAATGTACCTGAGGAGACTATTGGCCTTCTTGGCCACCAAGGCTCACTGCTGGCTCATGGACAGCTTGTTGTCCACCAGGACCCACAGGTCCTTTTCCACAGAGTTGCTTTCCAGCAGTTTGACCCCCAGCCTGTACTGGTGTAGGGGGTTATTCTTCCCCAGACACAGGACTTTGCAATTGCCTTTGCTGAATTCCAGGGAGAGAAGACAGTGAACCAGTAAGTGTTCTATTACTGAGAATTCAAATGGTAGCAGTCTATCTCTTCACATTGTAATATAGGTCAGAATTGAAAATTATGTACTCTTTAAACAAAATTTGGTCTGCTTCAGCCTCTTAATTATCAGCTTACTTGTCACATACTTTTTTAATGTGTGGTCATCCCAAAGTTGTACACACAAAATAGTTTTAGAATTCTCTGTGCTCATGTTTCCATTAATATATATATTTCATTTATTGAATAATATTCTGAGATACTGGAAGTTCCTGGAATTGTAGAACTATGGCAACTTGAGACTCAGCCCTTTTAACTGTCTCTAACAGGCCACACACTGAAAACCTACTGTTGCATAAGTATGACAATATAAAAAGTATCAAATATTTATTTCCTGCCTGTTTTTTTTTAGGGGCCAAGTATATACATGTAGCTGCAGCCCTTTTTCCTGAGGTCAGTTATTGGATAGTCTGATGGCTGATGTTTTTAAGATGAGTTTTAAATATCTCTATTTGCTGCTACAAAAGATTTACCAATACACTCATCACTACATTATTCTATGGGGATCTATACACACAGAGGTTATTTGAGCAGTGTCAAATTTTCATGGATAATCCATGTGTTCATTTTGAAGAGAAGGTGCTCTCAGGCATAATTTGAAGGCATAAAGCATGTCAAAACAAACTTCATTTATTTGCTGAGTACCCAGAATCAGTGTTTAGAAGTGTGATTTCATTACTCTCTTGTACATTGCGTGATCTCGCAGACCTTGACTGGGTAAAAATATCAGTTAAGTGGCAAGATATACAAACTTCAGTATATCATCAAAGCCTGGAGACAACCAAACGCATTCAAACAAGAAGAGTTTTACTACAGGCAAAATTCAAGTGCTACATCAGTTGTAATGCTCTTGAGGGCAATAAATGTCATTTAAAAGTGACTTGGTACTGACACTTTGGGGAGTTGTCCTCTTTCTGTTCCTGTGCAGTGTGACCATTTAGGGCTGTTCTCAGGTATTAATATCGGGCATTTGAAGACAAAACTCTTATATTTGTATGAGTATTTACTAGATGCTCTTTTCCACATTACTTTGAGATGCGTGCCTGATCGTAAATTGGCAAGACATCTTAGGTGATTTTTTTCTAACTGATTTGCAAACATCTGCAAATGTTGTTTTTTTACATTCTTATCCAGGGCACAGATTATTTCTGTGACCATATCTTTTGACAGAAAGCGAATAATAAGTCAGCTATTTGCTCATTTTGTGAGAAAAGAACACTTGTAGCATCTCCCTTATTGCTGAAAGAAATAAATCCTCTCTTGTTTCATGAAACTGGACTGCTTTTGTGAGTTTAAAATTTACAAAATGAAGTGCCTCTGAAGTTTTTCACAGCAAAACAGTGATTTTGGTGGGATTTTGAAAGGATGCAGTAATTTGTCCAACTTTCACAAATGTTTACATGCCTTTGTCCCATAAGTCAGAAAAACTTCTGTCCAAACACTGCAGTAGCTTTGCCAGATGGTGTCTTTGTTGACCAACACTGCTAAAAAGGCAACACTTGGGAATGAGGCTTATCTACGCAAAAAGTCAGAAGCTCAGTTCCAGTTAGTTATATCAGAATGGCCTTTTCTCTCTGACCATCTCTTTTGGTTCCATTCCTGAATGTACTTTTTTCCCTATTGCTTCCCTGTGGTTTCTCTGCTGAGTTTCTTTTCCACTTGATTTCAAGCTCAGATTGAAATCCGCAGATTGATGATCCATGTTGAAATGTCTTGATCCATGTTGAAATGTCTTTATGGATTGAATTATGTAATGTCCTAGCTTTTCTTCCACAAAAAAAAAAAAAAAAAAAAAGCAAAAGCTGTATTACAAGGTACAGAGGTACAGTTTTATTGCATATTTTCCAAAAGCATTTTGATTGCTGAGAATACAGCCAGGCAGTACAATAGATGCAAGATGAAAAGTTTCAGAATGAGTGGAGTTCTGTAAAATGATCCATGAGATCAGCACCACCTGTTACCTGCTCTGCTGCTCTCTGTGTATAAGTGTGTGTGAACATGGTTCTGGCTGGTCTGATTCTATGACATTTCCCTGATTTTGGTTCCATCTCTCAAGATTGGTGGGTGTTGCTCCTTGCCCTCTCTCTTCTCCATGCATTGCTTAAAAGTAATTGCTTTTCTTATATACACCACTAGTGTATGTAAACTATTAGCTGTTTCTTGTTTAAAGCAATGATGGCCACTCTTGCTCTGAAATGACATCTCAACTTGCTCCTTCTCTGCTCTTTTCAGTCTGCTTGAAATGTTTTGTGTGTCTTGCATGAAGTCAAACAGTTCTTTTGATACTTGACCCCACAGATGACTGAGAGCCCAGCTCTTCTTTACTTTCTGATGCTGTGTAACACTATCCTGCTAAAAAAAAGAAAACTTTTTAAAATAACATCATCCAGGAATTTAGCACGAATCCTGCAACTCATAGCCATGCTAAGTAGTATTCTTACTACTTTCACAAGTTTCACAAGTAATCCCTTTGAAGTCGGTTGAGTTACACATGCTTACATCATGTCTGAACTTGGTCCACTGTGTTTACAACATGCACATTTGATACTGCACAGTGGGTGCACATAACTTAAAAAATAATAAAACTTTTATTACTTTGAGTAGTGTACACATTAAAGAACAGATTTTCATATGCATCAAGGCTCTTTGTGCTCATTTGGCTATGCAAAAGGCCTTAAAACTAGCATAAACTCCATTAAAGACCAGTTGAAAAATCTCTTTTCACAGCAATGATGTGTAAAATGGAGCTGTATGTAAACTAAATTGGAGCCCTTCCCAAAGGAGATTTTTAAATTTCAAGGCAATATTTTCACTTTTTTGTTCTATTTTCCTGTAATAAAAGTATAATAGAATTAATCACTGCAAATTTTTTTCTTTTTTTTTTGTACTGACTTGTAAACCTTCTATGATTAGGAGTTGACATTTTTAATCCTTGTGAGTTTCAATCAAATGTTAGCACTTCTTCTATTTACCTGCAAGCAATATTTATATAAACAGTAAAAAGGCTGCTTATTTCTTGAATTATCTCAAAGAAGAAAAAGCAAAAAGGATTAATCCAAGAACATAATGCCAATGGGAATCTGGGTTTTTAAAAATTTTATTTTTTAATTTTTCGTTCTCAGCTTGGGAAAGGAAGGAAATGCATAAAAACATATTTTTGAAGAATGTTGAGGTAGATTTTTATGTCTACACCTACTCAAATTATGCTCTGTTTTTAAGCTCCAGTTCTGGTCCATATGCATAAAATAAGCATTGAAGCAGCTACAAAAATAATCTACTGAAGCTACAGGAATCTGGACAATCTGTGTTGATGGGCAGCCAGAGCCCAACAAGGTGAAGGGCCTTGGGTCACAATAACCTCTTGTAGAGCTCCAGACTGGGAGAAGAGTGGCTGGAAAAGCTGCCCAGTGGAAAAGGACCTAGTGGTTCTGGTTGACAGCAACTGAACACGAGCCAGCTGTTCCCAGGTAGCCAAGAAGGCAATGGCATCCTAGCTATATCAGGAATAGTGTGGCCAACAGGACCAAGAAAGTGATTGTCTCCCTGTACTCAGCATTGGTGGGCTGCACCACAAATCATGAGCCCTTCATTGCAGGAAAGACATAGAGGTGCCAGAGAAAGTCCAGAGAAGGGCAATGGAGCTGGGGAAGGGTCTGAAGCACAAGTCTGATGAGGAGTGGCTGAGGTAGCTGGTGTTTGGCCTGGAGAAAAGGAGGCTGAAGTGGGACCTTACTGCTCTCTACAACTACCTGAAAGGAGGTTGTAGTGAGGTGGAGGTCATCTTCTCCCAGGTAACAAGTGCCAGGATGAGAGGAAATGGTCTTAAATTGAACCAGGGAAGATTTGGATTGGATATTAGAAATAATTCCTTCACTGAATGGGTGTCCAGGCATCGGAACCAGCTTCCCAGTGAAGTGGTGGAAACATTGTCCCTAGAAGTGTTCAAAAAACATGTGGATGTTGTACTTGGGATATGGCTTAGTAGTGAACCTGGTGGTGCTGGGCTCATGATTGAACTCAGTCATCTTAGAGGTCTTTTCCAACTTTAACAATTCTATGATTCAGCTTCTGCATAAAAAATAATAAACAGCTGGAAGTAGTGTAAGTGTAGTTGTTACCTGGTAGAGAAGTATTGCCTCTTGAAGATGATATTGTATTTGAAACACTGGACCAGAACTTGTGGTATCTGGATCCATTTCTTCACTGCAGCACATTCATTGTTTGGCTCTTGGTAATTAATTTAGTCTCTGTTCACCTCTCTGTTGGTCTGTCAGCCTGCCTGTCCACTTCTCTGTTAATCCTTTTGCCTTGTAAAGGTGATGTAAAGGTAATGAAAATTATGCTTTGTGTACTGGATTCTATCTAATACCTATAGGGATTTTCCAGAGTGGGAAAATAAGTTTTCTGCTATTGCCAGTCTTCCCTGACTTTTCATGTAATTGTCCCCACCAGTGAAAAACAAAATGTCTGTTGAAAATCTTAAGGGAGAACTCCTGCATTTATCTATCTGTACAACCAATATGTATCTGTACAACCATGCCTGAAGACCTTTTAGTAGGGAGATTTCCTGCCTTGACATAGAATATTTTGTTTCTGCCACATAGAATATTTATCTGGACACAGCTAGTTTACAGATTTCTATATGGTTCCTGAACACATCCTTCTCATCTTCCTTATTCTTTTTTTAACTGGGAAAATAAGCAGTGTGCTGTATTTTAGTCTTTATGTGCTGTAGGCTACACTTAAACATTGAGGTTTCAGTAATTTATGTTTTTAATGGATAGGGGTTTTTCCTTTTGGGTCGTTTTCACAGAGAAACCTAGGTTGTCGAAACATATTCTGAAATACGTTGGGGGATTATGGTTTCAACACATGCATGCCTAGGGCCAAAGTATGAGTAACATGAATTTTTTTGTTCCATTCCATGAACAAACCACTGTTTTGTGGTGTAATACAAAACATATCTAAGCAGTTTAGATCACTATCAGGCATTACAGCATTAAGTTTTCTATTTATGTGACTACCCAAAGCTCATTAGAAACTCATTTTGTAGCTCTAGGGAAGTAAGAGTAAAAAGCAGTGAAAAATAGTACATTGTATTCTGTTCTAATTATACTCTATTTATGTACTTACTAATATATATCAAGTGTATAATTTTATAGTTGCAGAGCCCAACTTCCAAAACTTGTGAAGTCCAGGATTGTTCATAAAACTGTTGTACATGCAGTTTAACTGTGCAACTTGGATTGGACAAACTAGCTTTTTGTGCATGCAGGCAGACTGTTAATTGCTGGTGCCTTCATGTAATATGAATGTCCTTGAAGTGCAGTATTCTCCAGTTCCTCCTCATCAAGAGGAGATAGACCTGAAATATGAGAAAACATTTGCAAACATAAGAGCTCAGATTCTGGGTGTGGATTTTCACTATTCAGCTCTACATTCTGACTGCTGGTGTGGTGTCTTTATAAAAATCACATCAGTGCTCTCCTTAGTCATGCAGGCAGAGGTTTCACTTCTCCATAAGACTAAGCTTGTGCAAGTGGGAGGAATCTGATGACATAAAGTATTAATGTATGAGAATGTGATAGACAGGAGAACAAGGAAGGGGGAAGGACATCTCCTTTTTAAGGGAATTGCTTCTTACTGTATTGTCAAGTTTTTCTTTTTAACTACAGCTCTGTGTGCCCTCTGACATACTAGTCTCACCTTTTAATGAAAGGATAAATGCAGAATACAGCACAGACAAGTACTGAAGATTCCCCAGCTAAGGGCTGGGAAAATAAATCCATTAGCCAACACTAAAAACCAAGGTTTTGGGCAGCCTAGTTAAAACCAAATTATAATCTTTTTACTGCTGCCCCTTACCCACAATGGCTTTTTGTAAAAAAAGGATAAGCTCCGTAAACCCAACCAAAAATGAGTGTTTACTTTTTTTTTTTAAAATGCAAAATGAACCATTTTCCCAATAATAAAATGCTTATCTGTATGTGCATTAGTGGATTAGAAGCACACTTCACAGGTGTTGTAATACACATGTCTGAAGTACACTCAAGACATACACTGAATCCTAGTGAGGCACACTCAGTCATGGCTTATATTATAAGAGCCTATTTAACAACGTTCTAGGTTATATAACACAGCTTAAAATAAGACATATAAGCTTGTTGTTCTACCAGAACATGTGTTTTAAAAGAAAAGCTATGCTTGAAAATGTTCCTTAAAATTTAGATAGAAGAATCCTTTCTTCATGTTCTCAGTGTAAGATATTACAGCAATAAAAGGAAAGCACTATGCTGTAGACTGAAAACAATAGGCCTGCTACACAAAATAAATACTGGTTTATTAGTCTGTCTTCTTACCCATTTCAGTGCCCATATAGTGAGAAGATGTCACTAAATTAAACCACAGATATTTGTCCCCAGATTAAGGTCACTTTCACTTCTAGGCTCTCTTCTTATTTATTTTAATTAATGAGTGAAAGCTCTGTTTTTCTTCATCTTTAGCCTTCTTTCAGACTTGCTGTTATGCACCTTGTTATAAATTCTTTGGCTTCCAATCAGGGTTTTATGAGCATGGAGGATTGTATTTAAAAATAAAGATTTTGAACACCCATATGTTTTGAGGTACAATTCCTTTCCTCAGAGGATATGTAAAACATAAAACAAAAAAGCCTATTTTGTTATGGAAATCTGAAAACAATCAGTGAGCCTCTTGTTCAAAGTAACACCATTGCTTTAATTTTCAACAAATTCAATTTTCTTTAAAGTGCTGTTTATATGCCCATGTTGAATTATAATGGTTAGTAGTAATTTATTGGGTATATTATTCCAGGAATTTTTCTGTCTTCTGCCTTTGACTCTAGGGATGCAATAGCTGGATGCAAAGAATGTATGGTGTAGTATGACACAATATATAGTGCAGGAGAAAGAGCATTACAGAGAAAGTTTGTTTAGAAAAGACACACTGATTGCATTATTTCAAGTTAAAACAAACAAAAAAATCACTTCCATAGCGTTTATACACCATGAGGCTACTGTCTACCATTGATTTTTTTCCTTTTTTCCTATTAAACTCTCTTCACAGCCAATGCATTTTCTTACATGATTCTAGAAGAGTCTCATAGCACAAAAAATAAGCAATTTTTGTCCCAGTTCAAAGCTAGTGACAACAAATAAGAAGTGTCTGCTGTGGGTTTTGGATGAAGGCAAGAATATTGTCTTTCTGCTATAAGCTAAAGGTTTTGTGACAGGATTTGTGATTTTATTCATGTTATTTGAATCTTGAACTCTTTTAATCTTTTTAAGCAGAGCCCTGCCATTATTTTCTTGCAAACTGTCTGTTTAAATATAGCAAAATACTGTTCATGTTTTCACAGAAAGAGAATCCACCAATAGCAATTTCTAAGACTAATAGTGTGAAAAGGTTTTACTGTGCTGTATTTTTCTCTCTTTCTCTCTCTCTCTCTTTTTTTCTTTAGTTGCCTCATGTAGTATGAGCTCTGATTTAGAACTGTGGAGAAACTGATATTTACAAATCCTTTTGCATGCTTTATGTGTGGCATGCCCCATAGCTTTGTAGTAAGTCTCAAAAGACATTTGAATGAAGAAATAATGCATCTTCCTTCCCCAGCCTTCATCATGTGACTGGAATTGAGGCTGTTTAATTCTGTGAAGCTGAAATCTCATACTTCGGGTTAATCTTGATCCTTATGTAAGCAAGACTGACCAGGCAGAGCAATTTTTGCTCCTGATAATAGGTTGCATTGATACTTGATGAATGTTACCAAACACAAGAGGGTTATTTGAGATCTGAGAAATATTTTAAAAACAAGAAACTAGCAAATTTTACAATTTGTTTGATTTATGTTAAAATGCCCCTTACAGGCCTTCAGGGGATAATATAGTGTTAGTGGTCCTTACTCCCTCTCTACAAAGCACTGTTAAAGCAAAGGCCACAAGCCCTGGGAGATCAGACTCTACTTTCTGTGGCCTCACAAAAATTTGATTATTCAATTTCTCTTTTGTCTCTCCTAAGTGAGGAAGCCCTTCACCTAACCTTTATCTTTGTGCATGCAAGACTTGCTGTTTTTTTTTACCAGAGACAGTAGTGCCAGTACGGCTGATTTAGCAGTGTCATTCCTGCTAGGCCAGCCAAAAGACCAGTGAGTTGGCTGTCAGCTTGTAGTCAGGTGTGCTCTGCTTGTAGATGTGCTCTTCTTGTACTGCTGCCGTCTTTCCAGTAACACATCATCACTCCTGCACTGTTTTGATGATATAGCATGTTTACAGATTGCTGGAGAAACACCACTCTTTGACAAAGTGTTATTGCAATACATTGTGAGAGACAGCTATTCTCAGTGTTTTTTACTCCAGGGTGCTTTCATCTCAAGCAGTACAGCTGATCTCAGGACTGCCTTTGGAAAACGCTGAGACAAATAAAACTCTGTCTTTCAGACTGACCCATAAATGATAGAAGTGTGAAGGTGTAACACCTGAGTCACAGAGGGCCTTGCGGTGACTGTCTCTAACAGGTTTTTTGGTGCAGCACTCTCATATCCTACAGAATCCCTGAGCAACAGTAATTTGTGTTCTTTCTTGTTTTACAGTATGACTAAAAAAAAAAAAAATCACTATTTAGTGAGAAGTATTCTTGTTTTCTTTTAATCATTAGGTGGCTTTTAAGATGTGGGCAGAAGCAGGCATGAAAACAAACGGCGTCTGAGCTCCGAACACTGGGAGCATGGTAGCAAAGAATAGCACTTTGGCACAGCACATGGTAGTACAGGATAACATTTTATGTAATAGGATACAGACCACATGGCAGGCAATTGGCACCACAGGAGAGCACTTTATGTAACAGGAGAGATAATCAGCATGTGGCTTCATCACGGCTTAGTAACACATACAATGAGATGGGAACAATTACATTCTCTCTCTCCCTCTCTCTCTCTCTCTCTCTCTCTCTCTCTCTCTCTCTCTCTCCAAGAGGTTACTGAGGGGAAATCCTTTCTTCCATCTCTGAATAAGAATTTGATATTAGATATATTTACCGGGGGAAGACAGGGATCCAATTCAATAGTGCAAAGCGTTTTATTTGTCTTAATTTATTTTTTTAAAACATGCCCTTTGCTCACTTGCTACTGTTGGGGGGACAGACTAAACAATTCAAAGCTTTTCTAAGAAAAAGAATAACGTTTTAATCACTGCAGTGAGCAGTAATTTTTTGGCAACAATATTGTGCTACCAAGAGGCAATTTTAATAAAACAGTCCAATGCTTCAGAAGCTTCTGAAGTAGTAGCAATTTTAAGGAAATACGAGGATATATTTCTTTCACTGCTTCTCTTTTTAAACCTTTAAAAGGAAACCACAGTGCCCCTTTGGTGCCTCTTAAGGGGACACAACTGTTGATTTAAAAGAAAGACAAGCTGCTCTTTATGGTTAAGTATTTCAGTCCAACACCCTCTTTTAAAAAGCTAAGTACTTTAAGGTTTTGTTTAAGGCTGCTCACTCAAATCCAGAGGGACTGTAAAACGTTGGCTGTGGAAAGCCAATCTCCCAAACCAAACTTATTTTGGTAGGACTCCAGGAAGGCTTTGGGGCATCCTGGTTTCTGTCCACTCTTTGGCTTGTAGTGAATGATGAACTATTCTCACTTGCTTATGAACAAATAGCCCGACGTATGTTTTGCAATAGCTTTTGTGCTGGTGTAAATTCTTGTACGTGACTGTCAGGGAAAGCAGAGCAAATTACACTGCTATATGCATAGTTTCTTATCACACCAATTATCTGTCACATTGGATATCATGTTCTGATGGACTCTCATAATTCAGTGTGCCAGAACCTTTCAGATTAAGTTGCTCTCTGTGTAGTATGGAAGATTGGAGTAGGGTAGAAACAAGGAATAGTTTGTAATTATCTCTGGTAGTTCGATGGCTGTCACTTGATGACCTTTTGGAGCACATGATTTGTGTACCTCATTTCCAAAATCTGGAATCTGTTTTAGCCAGGCAAATACTTAAACATCTGCATTTCTGAACTTACCAACTGATCATAAAATTGAGTGATTCCTGTAATTACAGCATTAAGAATATTGTAAGTATATAGTATATGCTTACACATTAATATAGTAAATATATTAATATATGTAAGTATATAGTGCAATACCTCAGTAATTCACAGAATTGCAGAATCACAAAATGCCTAAGAGTCCACAGGAGGTTATGTAGACCAACCTCCCTGCTCAAGCAAGTATCTACTGCTGATGCTAGTGAAAGAAATGTGTGAATGCCTGCTTGCAGCGCTGTTCCTACTATTCATTGTAAAAATGCATACAAAAAAGTATTACAGTCTAAATCAATAAAAGGGATTCATGTAAATATATATTACATGCATGTAACACAATAATAATACACAGATGCAGCTGAAATCAGTTTTAAGATGAACTCAAATGTGGCTAACTGTAACAAGGCCAAGTTTTTAGAGGTTGATATCTAGAGTTCATTTTGGGTAGAATGCAACTTCTTTTCCAATCAAAGTGAAGATTACAGTTCACTTGAATAAAATGTAGATTGTGCTCTAGGACTAAAATCCTTTCTCTTCCCCTTCCTTGTGATGCATTTTTTGAGTCTCTATGCCTACAAATGTCCTCCAAACACAGTATGTATACATGCATATAATTTACCACACACAATTGACATGTTCATTTCAAAGTTCTTTGTCAAAAAGTAGTCTCCATATGAAGAGGCTCATTACCTTTTAAAGGCTACATTAGTGAAAAAATTCCCCAACCTTATTCTTAACGATATGTATCCAGCTGACAGTTCAAAAAAAACTTGACAGTGAAATTTTTTCCCATTCATAATGAGGTCTGGTGTAGCCGCCTCAAAAGTTGACCTGGAGATTATGTCAATGCCCTAATAGGTGAACTATCCTGGTTTTAAATCCAGCTATGTTTCTTGAAATATTCACCAGAGACAGAAAAAATCAGGAAAATACATATTGTAAATTAATTACACTTTAGTTACTAATGGCAATATCTTGTCTGTTCCTTTACTGAGAAAGGAAATTCCATCTCCTGCTTTAGGCTTCTGTCAGAGGTCTGATTAAGAAGCAGTCAGATGAACAGGTTTTGCTGGGAGGGTTACATAATATAGAACCATTGTAGCAGAATATGTTTGCGTCAAGGACTTATTCTGTTTTTTTTTGCAAAATACACAAGATTTGCTCCTCCTTCAGTCTAGAACATTCTAAATTAATAGATTTCCAGTATAAAATGGCAGTAGACAGGAATAGACTGTTCATTCAAAGTTTTCAGTAATATAACTCTTCTACCCCATACACCTTGCTTCCATCTTGCCCTTCCTTTCCTTATTTATTTACCTGATTTTTTAGAAAACAAATTTATATTTAAAACATGTTTTCCTGATTTCATAGAGATCTTGATGGGAGTCAGCAAGTACTGCAAGTTGCCATGTTTTTTTAGGTATCTTCTGCTTAAAATTAGTTTGTTTTCCCCCTAAATTCAGAAAAATTACTTTTAATTTAATTTCATAATTTCTGTCTAGCCTAATGGTGCAATGTCTGTAATTGAAATCACAGTGCAGCCAGGCAAAAAGGACCATATTCAGAAAGCATTGTCCAGTTTATGAAATAGATGTGTCCAAGCATTTTGCTTGAACTTAAGCATGAGATTTATTTTAATTTCAGTAAGTTATTTCTGAGCAAAATATTATAGTTTTTTACCTAGACAATATATTAGATAAGGCATGGAAAGTTATCTCTATTGAAGTGCGCAATAAGGGTGACCTTTTATATCTTTCTTTTTTTTAAATGAAAACAAAAAACCTTGAGGTTTCAGGCAAAGTTGGGCTCCTTTTTACGTGGTGAAAAATGTCCCCTAGATGTATAGCTCCAAGACCCTGGTGCTGATTCAGAAATGAAAATGTTCCAAGATGAAGGAGAGAGAGTGAAGCTGAAAAGAACAGTGATCAAGAGATATTTTTCTTTAAAAACCTAGTGAATGCTGTCTTCAAACTGGATGTGTTGTTGAAGTGTACTTGAAAATTTTCCCCGTTGTTTAGTTGTGTAGGAGTTTGCAACTTCATAAACACTACAAACAAAATACTTTTGCGTGAAAAGCTATTTTTTTCAAGTTGTTAGCTTGTCCTACATTTTACTTCCAACTGTATCAATAATATGGATCTTACCCAAAAATTGTTGTAAAGTTTATTAAAAGCAATTAGTTAATTAAAGCAATTAATGAAATTAATTTTTATTATGACATGTATTTACAAGTAAAGGCAGTTAATATTTTTTCCTCTTGAAAAACTATTAGAAAACAGGACCTGATGGCAAATGATGCTCTCTTCTATTGCTTAATGGTTAAGGATTTCACTCAAGTCATATACCTTCTCTCCTCAGCTTCACTTTCGCAGTACTGCTCTTTTTGGTGTATCTAAAAAATGAGGTTTTATTTTTTGTTTGCCAGTTAATTTAAAATTCTTTGATTGGAAGTTTCAGAATAGACATTTTACAGCCTATTGATAGTGTTCTACACCTTATTTTAAAGGGATGTGCTTCCAAGTGAAGTAGTTAAGCTTGGATATCATAGCCCTTGATAGAGGTTGTGACAAAATGTTATGCTTGATAAATTTATCTGTGAAAACTACCAACAGTGAAATACAATAAATGCTAGTTTCTTATAAATCGATTTATTGTCAGTTATAAAGGATTATTAGAATTAACCAGTAAAGTATGTTTTTTGAGCTGCAATTGTCAGCTCTTTGACTAATGAAGAGCCACATTTCTCACCTTGCAGTGGGGTGGACTTTCTTGTTATTTATTTTTCATTTTCAAGTGAAGAAGGAAGTGTTTGTGCCAGCAGGATGAAAAGGCGTCTTAGTGTTGTTTGTTTAGAAGCATAATGGACAACACCTGCATTTAGGGATTGGAGTCCTATTTTTTTATCTATGAACCACAATGAAATTCAAGAGGTTTTGAAATTTTTTGAGTCCTTCAATATTGCATAGTGATTAAATGTTTTTAAAGGACTTTCTCATTTTAGTCTAGTGCATTTATTTTCTCTTTTAAAAAAAATTTCTCTCTACTCTGGGTGTAATTTTGTAGAAAACTCCTTAAATATCATTTGCAAATAAAATTCCTGTGTACAGGAACAAAGTATTATTTGTTTTTCTTCTAACTTACGATAATGATTAAGGTATTAAGTGTGTAGAAACATGTTCACCCAACAGCTTAGGTCAAAAAGAGTAAAACATTTCCTCTGCTAAGCCTGTTTGGTTTATTTCTCAGTTGGTGGAGAATATTGCATATGACCAAAGGCTGTTAAAATACTTTTCTTTTAGCTTGAATTCATCACTTATGCAAACACTTGATCAACCTGATGAATATTTGTAGTGAGCACTTCAAGACTTGAAGTATGTAATTTAAATTTTTTATTTTTCTGTCAAATATATTTTTTTATTAGTCAGAATGACTAACTCCAAAGAAGTGTTTATTGTGTAAAAGATATGTTGGGACTTCTTTCCTTTCCAAAGCACAGCACAAATTTTCATGCTATCCGTGCTTACATGATTTCCTCTTTTGAACTCCTTTACTGTAGCACTGAAAAAATTTTCTGTTTGTTTTCTTAATATAAATGATTACTTCAGCATCATGAGAATACTTTTATTTTCAGTGACTTGAAGAAATATGAAATATGTGGCAAAGCATTTTAAATACATGGAAGGCAGTCATCTTTATTAAGTGGCATTCAGGCAAATCTTTTTATTAGATCAGACTTGTCCTTCTACTCCCACTGTAACTTCTTCATTATGGCAGGAGCTAGTTTGAGAAAAAATGCTTGTGCTTAGGCCTGGTCTTGTTTCTGGTGTTTTTCTGGGTTTTAGGTTTTTTTTGATAACCTAGTACTAGAGCTTCGAGTTTCATTCTCTCTGTGTAAAATGGGATAATCCCACTTCCTTTTTCACCCTTTATCCATTTTATCTACCGACATGCAGAGCTTTTTGGAGCAGTTATTTGTTTTATATTTGTATTTTAGCTGTACCAAGCTCAAATATATTCCTGGCAGAAACCACTAGATACAGTGAAAATTGTTTTAAAAACAAGCTGCCATATAGAGTTTACATAGCAGTGGAACAGATTTGTACTACTTAACCTCATATGGTTTCCCTAAAAGATACTGTGTTACATATGCATTAGTGCCTCAGGTTTCCAACACATAGGGAAGAGGTTTCTGCCTGAGCTGACAGTTGCAATGTTTAGATTTTCTTTTTTTGAGAAAAAACATAACAGCCTTAGAAAAAGACAAATACATCCTGAAGACTGTGTTGTGGGTCTGCTCCACTGGTGCTTATACTCTGTGTCAATAATCATGCACATTTAATGAATGATGATTGCCCCTCTTTTCCCCTGCCACATTTATTATGCAAGGTCAGGGACCAGGTTGTTCAAATCACTTTAAAAAAATTGGATGCTGGTTAGGTGGAACTAGGCAGATGTGAAAGCTCTGAAAATGATTGCAGTGTTTTCTGCAGCAGTATTAGCTAGCCAGGATGAGGAGTCCCACACCTGCAGAATTCCAAGACCCCTAAATATTCATTGCCCTTTGAACCTTACCTTTTGTTTTTTGCTTTAACTGTTTTAGCTCAACTGAATGTACAGCCACAATCTGAGGAAATGGACAGATGCTGCATGTATGGCAATATGTTGCCAAAAATAGAAAAAAACACAAGAGCAGCCTTTGATGTTGTATCCAGCTGCCTGCTGTGATTTTTTTCACCGAAGCACTAGAGGGATTAACCAAATCCACTGCCAGCTTTACATGAGCTGAAACAATCTTTAGAATGGATAGTTCTGCATTCTTCTGTCTACTCTCCATACTCTCTTCCTTCCTGCTTTTTTGGTGTCCACTTCTATCAATGACAATGAGATAGCTAATTTCAGGTTTGTTATTACTGTGTTTTAGGTGAAGCTAGAGGGAAAGAGTCTCTTAAATGAAAAACACTGGTTTCATTTGGCCTTGTAATGCTTGTGCTCAGTAACAACTGTACAAAATGACTTGGCTAGCAGGAATATTTATGTAAATAAGAGATAACCTTAAGAGAATAAACTTGTAAAACCAAAGAGATCAAGTTGTTAGTGCCACTATGGGTACAAGTGGAGGAATGCAGTACATGTGTGATATACATCCAAATTAGTTTCACTATTCTGTGTGCTAATACAGGAAGCAAATAGGATCTGGGCCCAATTTCTCCTTCATCTGTTTTCTAGGGGTGGGAAGAATTAAATGGATCCCACATTTCAGAGAACAGGTTACTGTGAGCAGCATTTATACAGCTGTGTGGAGTGGGGGAAGCCTTTTACTCACCTTCTTGCAATGATCTAGTGACAGCTTAGAAATGTGTCTCTGGAACATAAAGCCTGAAGAAGTAAATTTCTGTTTGTGTGTGAGGCAGTGAGAATTATGCCCTTGAAATCAGGGAACAGACATATCATGCAATATTTGTGTCTGGTGTCAAGTCGTTAGCCCACCTCAAACACCAATATTAGATTTCCTGTTTGTCCTTCACGACAAGATTCCATAATTCCTGGAATGCTTGCAGAAATTTTTCAATAAGGTATTGAAGGGCACTAAATAACCTGCATATAGTTACCAGCCACTGAACAGTAAAGGTGTCCACTGTTAAATTTTTTTTCAGGGTTTACTTGATGCATTTGCCATGCTTGCAGTGAGTGATGGTGATGAAAAGGAATAGACAGAGAAAAAACAACCAAATCTGAAATTAAAAGTTTAGAAAAAAATTGTCTAAGAATTCATATACAGGCTAAGTATGCACCATGACATTGTGCTATTATTTCTCCATGCAGAAGTTTTCCTTATGCAATTGCCCTTTTGAGACCCTCCTTGTAACAGATCAGATCCTGAAGCACAGTATAGTGAGCATCGGCCAAATACTTGCCAAGGACCTTGCAGGTCATTGAAGAGAGTGGATCCATCACTTGTTATAGGATGAAATTTTTTATGTGCCTTGCCAAATGTGAATGCAGCTGACTGAGAAATAGAGGGTAGAAGCATATAAGTTGCAGTGAGTAAAGACTGGGTATTTGAGGGATTGTACTCAATATGTAATCTGCTTTTCACTTATAGTCCAAGGTTTTTGACCTGGCTCTACTACCATACAGAGAATACAGAGAACAACTGTCTTTTTGAAAATCTTACCAAATCTTTTATTTGATACAATAACATATGAAATCTTCCCGAATTCCAGTGCTTTGCTTTGAGTATTGCACGAATAGCTCTTTTAAATTCCTCTTTTGTGTGTTGTTACATACAAACTACATATAACTGTATACATAATTGATTATGTAGTGCCCTATTGATTATCTATTTAGTTTTTATACAAGTTCTATTAATACTGTCATGTAGGATGTGGTAAGAATGATTTGAGATTGTTTTTTATTATAATCTCTGTGTCTCTTAAGGTAGTGCCAAAATATGATTTCTATCAGACAAATGCATGTTAATATTCTATTTTCATGAATGATCCATGGGAAATTGTTTAGACATAAAGTAAAAGTGACTAGTATATAGAGAATTCAACTAAGGCATGGTTCCATTTGAGAGTTTTTATGTGGAGAATTTGGGAGGGCAAGAGTACAAGTTAAAAAAGTATTCCTGTAAGCTTACAATAAAATCTTCACTAGTGTTTGTCACTGCAGAAGTAGTGGCAGAGTCTTGAAACTGTGGGTAAGGCATGCTTACTTCCAACTTTGGGAAATCAGGCCATTTTTTGAAAACCACATAAATTTGGAAGTACTGAGCTGGAGACCATTGCTAGTAATCTCCCATTAGCCATCTGCATAATAAACACATTTGTTTTGCTGTTTAAGGGATGAAAAATGGTTATTTGGCTAGTTTTGAAGGCTGAGTACTCTGCTTTTGGCTGACAGAGATTCTTCCATGTCATATCTAAAGCTTATGGGCAAGAGAAAGTAGTAAGTTGAGTTCTCCTTCCTGATATTTTGGGATGAACAGAAGTTTTCAGATTTTAGGGCTGTCAGGCTAATACTGTAATGAGAACCAGCTTGAAACAAAGGGAATTGAGAATAAAATCATACGTTTCATTTTGGCGGCCTAACAGTATTTGGGTTTTGTTATTTTTATTTTTATTTTTGAGCAACTTAAGTCCTGTGGACATACGAGGCAAGGACAGATTGTTGCAGCTGTTCAGCTTATTTTTTTATCCTCTTTACTGTATTTCCAACAGAAAGAAAAAGTAAATTTAAACTTTGCGTACATACAAAAAATTATTTCAATGTCAGAGGGGATCAAAAAATAGGGGCGTCTTTGTTCTTCTCTTTGTTTTGAACTACAAGCTGTCAACTATTGCTAAAGCTAAAGCTGGCACAGCAGATAGGTAAGAATTTAAGTGGTAAGGTCTATGTAGTTCATACTGTGAAGGTAGACAAGATGCGAATGTTGGTGTAATATCTACCCTGTGTTTCTTCTGAGGTGCATCCCTGCCACAGTAGAGCAATGAGGACTTACTTTGCTTTTAGTTTCCAACTACTTAGGGAAACAGAAGAATTCCATGTGCTTCAGTCAGATTAGCTGTTAGAGGGTATGATTCACTGTTAATTCACCACCTTTGGTGGTATGGCTAGCAATACTCTAAGTTGTGTGGAATTATTTAGGAAAGACAGAATAAAAGAGTAAAGTGCAGAAGACGTAAATACCAAAGATATGTCAAATTTTGTAGTGTATACCTGTCCTAAAAATAAATCAATAGAAGAGCTATTATCTGGAATAACTGTGTACTAGTCCTCCCAGCAGCTTCTAATATTTATAAGTGATCATGATTACAAGGCTTATGCAAGATAAATGTTGACTTATTGAGCTTAGAGAAGTAATTCTGATGTTTTTTGTTTCCCCCTGATTTTTTATCCATTCTGCCCTTGTACTAAGTTAAAACTGATACAACTAAGAATCAAGTCAAGGTCTTTGCCAAAATATATTTACTGGTATGTGTCTGGGCTGTTCCATCATACTACTGCAAGGGAATGTGTATGGCTAATTCTGCCAGTACTGAAAAATATATTCAGCTTGCTTAGGCTATTCTGTGCAAGTCAGATGAGAAGAAACTGTTACTTTTGGATCATATGGGTTCTGCTCTTAATGCTACATTTTATGTTGTCCGGCAATGAATGATTGTTTTGTGGTCAGAAGAAAAGGGAAATTGTCGGGGGTTTCTTCATGCCACTGTGTATAGTAACTTCTGTATCAGTGATTATGGTACTTAGGAGATACTTAACATATAATAATTTGGTTTCATGTAATCACCAGTATGGTAAAAAAAAGAAAAGTACATCTGAACTGGAAAAATACATCTGAATCAAGAAGGTTCTTCTTAAGGTTTATTTTATCCCCTTCTGTCTGATTTATATCTCTTGTATCCTTCAATACTCTTTTCTCTTTCTCACCATAAAAATGTCCAAGTGTTTTTAGGTTCATTTATATAATTTAACTCGATGAATAAACTTGTCAGCTCTCTTCATGTGCTCAGTTCCCATGGAGTGATATATTGTATTGGAGTTCTAAATAAATTTCATTTTTATTCCTGTAGTGCTTTACTTATTTGCATTCTAACCTGTCCTAGACAGCTTATTTCTTTTTGCCTTTTAAAGAATTTTAGATAAGATTGGCACTGTTTTACTTTGAGTCATGCCCTTGTTATTTATTTTTGGCTTAAATGTGTCAATTCCCTCAATTTGGGATTTTGCTTTACTTTATTTCACATCTGAAGAAAAATTTTGATGATTCCTAGTAGGAGTGCAATGAATTCACCCCTTGTCCTGTTGCTGTCAGAGGTCAGAATCACCTTCAACATTCATATCAAATGCTTGTGGCCATTATTTTTCTTTTCTCCCCTGTGAATACATACAGACTCATTGAACTTGCAGTAGTGGTTTGAGTTCACCAGCTGAGTTTTTGGTCAAACTCCATCACACTTACCAGAATTTATCAAATTTTTGCTGTGAGATAAGGATTAGGAGTGGGCAAACTTTAAAGAATATAAAGAAAGTTTATTAACAGACCTAAAAAGGAAAAAACAAGAACCAGAACAAAACCCTCAGAACACCCCTCCTCCCCCCATCTCTCCATCTTTTTACCACTGACAACACAAAAAAAATGCACTCCAACCTTCAGTTAGTTTACCACTTATAAAACAGTCTTTTCTCAGTCCATTTAGTAAGAGAAGTTTTCTCTTGCTTATACCATGGACTTCTCCATGAGAAAATACAGTGTTTTATGGTCCCAGCCTCACAACAAGCAGCCACCTGGGAGGAAAAAATAATTTGCTTGATGTGGAAGATCCCTCCCACACTAGTAGCCTTCCCACAGCTACTACAGTGGGCTATGACAGTCCATGGGGTACTCTTTAAAGAATGAGTGGTTCTACTACAGCAGCAAAGAAATCTTCTTCTACTATTGGCAGCAGAAGTTCTCTTTACCATCCCTGGAGTCGAGGGACTGGGTCACAGCTTCTTCTCTGTCTCAAGCTTCTCATCAGGCTGCAATTACTGCATCTACTTATCACTGCTGAGGACCCTTGGTTCACTGGCTGCAGTTAGAACATCACATTCCCCCTTTGGACCATTTCCTCATACATTACAGGGAATATTTTAGCTTAGTCCCAACCATGGCTTCACAAAAGAATTTTCAGCTTCCACATTAAAGCACTCCTCATATTCCTCCCTCTAGGTGTTGGCTCTGCTTCACTCGCTGACTTTAGAGTCTCTATGCTGTGTTTTTGTAAGTGCCCTCATTTTTTTCTCTCTCTGTGCAGGGGAGGCCGAAAGTCTGTAAGTCACATCCGGGCACAGAGAGAGTTAATCTTTCTCTCAAGCTTTGCGATGGTCACGGGTTCTCTGCCCATGCTGTTTGAGTGGAATTTCAGTGTTGGAGCTGATGGGGAGGGAGAGCAAGGGCTCGGCCCTGCTTGGCTGTGGCTGGAATTTACGACCCAGCTGTGTCTGAACCCCAAAGGGGCCAGTTGCAGCTCCAGGCCTCCTTCCTGCCCTTCCCTCTAAAGGGGGAAGGGAGGGAGAGGATGCACGGGCCCAGTCTTACCAGAGAGTGAGAGCAGGAGACCTGGCAGCAACAGGATAAAAGGGTCTTTTTTTCCCCATGTCCCTCTCTTAAATGTGTTTTTTTTTTCCCTCAAAGACGGAACTACTTTTAATTGATTTGCATACGTATCAATGCTCAAAACTGGCTACTTACTTACTTCCTGTTTCCCAGGAAGGAAGCTGTATTACTTCCTGTAGCATAGGTGACTTCCAAGATTGACTTTTCCTGGGAAAATACAGGACACTTGTGTACCTGCCTTTAATAGCATCTGCTACATTTCACACATACTTGCTAAAAATCGTTATTTTACATTCTGGTGTTTCCAAATAAAGGTCTTGTTCCTTTTCCTAAAATGTCACCCAGCTGTAGTTTCTCCTGTTACTCCTAATAGGTTATCTACACTTGGCTACTATGGAAGCCCTCATTCAGTTCCAACCCATGATTTTTCTTACTTTTTTGCTTTTCTCCTCCTTTGATTCCTGTCGTGCTGCCTCCTGAAGACAGCCACACGGTGGATGCCTGGTCCCATTAACCAAGTGTTAGTGGGATCCTCAATAATATATTCTCACTAGTATGTCTGAATGTGATGTGCGACAAGTGAAACCTTTGGCAGAACCTTACCTGAAGGTACTGCTTACTATTTTCCCCGCTCTCACACTCAGATATTATACTTCAGATAGTACAGCAAGCCCTTCCCTATGAATATTTGTGAAGCAGTAGATACAACAGACCATATTCCGAGTTGATGAAGGTGAACACAAGCATAGAGGAGTAGCATTCCAGAAAAGCCCAATAATAATAATATGTGTAATAGGCTCATTTTCGGTTTCTTTCTATTTATGTTATTGTATTTTGAAAGTGGATGCTAGAATCTAGTTTACCTCAATCTAACCATGGCTGCCTAAAATACCGTGAGTGAAAATGGAGCTTTTAGAAAATGGACTGAATAAGACTGTGGAAGCACATTTCCATTTTCACATTAAGGTAATAATGTTAAGAAATTTCACATAGTGATTGTGAGGAGCATGTGCATATATGTATACATTAATATATAATCTACTTTCCTTTGCTTGTACCTTTGTGTCTTGGTTTGAAAGACAGGTGTCTGTCAAGGAAGGTGGGAACCTCCCTTGGAATGGAAAATATGTCCCCCTTGTATTACACTATAACCTTGACATTTAGGGTTTTTCAGGCAAAGATATGGGAAAAGGAATATTAGTTCTTTAGTAGTATGTGTATGTATAACAAGGCAAGCAAACAACAATGGCACCAACAAAAAAGAACAGAAAACCCAATAAAATATCTTCCCACTCTTTAAGTACTTTCCCCTTTGATGTAGTTATGGTTGCACCCAGCAGGGGCGCTGTTGGCTCCCAGCCAGGCAGGGTGGGTGTGATAATTCCCCCGCGGCTGCAGGGGTAATGGCAGATGGGCTGCATAGCAAGAATCGGCAGCAGCAGGAACCTCAGAGCAGCAGCTGGAATGGCAGGGTGGGCTCACCCTGGGGGCAACAACAGGCAGCAGAAACAGCAGCTGTGGCAGGAGTTACAGGTGTCCTGGCAGGCAGGGGTTGCTTGGCTACAGTATAGTCACGGAGCAGTGGCAAAGAAATGGTGGGGGCTGGCAGTGGCTCCCTGCCTCTGAACACCTCCAAGAGAGAAAGGCTCCCTTAGAAGCTAGGGGTCTTGAGTTCCCAGGGTTTCTTCTGAAGCACCTGAGGAGATGCTGAAGGATTCTTTTTTAGTGAGGTAGGGTGTTAATAATATTCCAATACCGCAGCTGCTCCTGCAAGCTGAGCTTCACACATGGTAAGAGAAGGAAGCAGGAGATGCAGCCTTGCAGTGGTGGTGGATTCTCCCCATGGCGACTGCAACCTGTTCCCCTACCACCAGTGCTGACAATGAGAGAGCTAGGACCTGTGCCCAGCCACTTCCCCCAGCCCAAATCTCTTGGTATCTCTGTTCTTCTGAGAGAAACCCCTTCAGCTAAGAGAGCAGCCAGCCGCACCCTTCCCCTGAGCAGTGGCAACTTCTTTTGTTTCACTTAAGTACTGGTCATTATTGTCTTCAGCAACATACCTGAAAAAATTCCCTGAAAGAAAGAAAACAAAAGGAGTAATCCTAATCTCCAACACTTTGTCAAGCCTAACACATATTCAGCTCTGACTAATGTAGAATACAAACATAATTTCCTATTGTAATTTATCTCTTTTTCTTCCATACTCCTCATCTACCAAATACATTTGTTATTTTTTTTAATTTTTCCCTTCTACTAATATTCTGCATCCATTCCTACATCTGTGTATTTTGAGTTTATGGTTAGGTTGATTTTTTTTTTTCTCAATTCATTTGATGCTGCAACACTAGCATTCTTTTTAAGCATCTTTTAAAGAAAGAAGAACTAGAGTAGATTTTTAAAATTTAATTCCTATCTCTGGACTACACAGAAGACATGTATTTTGACTTATCACAGTTTTAAAAGAATTACTAAAAATATAGTTTAAAGGCAAGACAGAGCTGTGCACACCAGTTTGTAACACAGGAATCTAAATTCTGGAAAGAGAGGGTGTGCACCCTTGGAGAATGGTTGTTCGCTTTTGCATTAGAGTGCACTGGTGACAGTAAAAGCAGTTATTCCTTCTTCCTGTTAAGAACACTTACTACCAGAGCAAGGACAGCCGAAATTCTCAATTATTGACACATTTTATGCTTTTCTTTTTTAAAATATTGCTGCTCAGTTCAGTTTGATTTAAGTTAAGGCTCAGATATAAGTTAGACTAAAATACCACTAGAAACTAATAATAAAACCTTTAAACAATTTACTTCATCTCAGATTTGTATTAACACTTCTGCATACACTAGTGGTCATTAGCAAATTCTGTTTTCCTAAGATAGAAATCTCTAAATATTTCTGAAAATCTCTAGTTTTTAAAGAGTTTCTAATGCTTTTCATAAAAGCACAGGGGGATAGATTCTAACTTTTCTTTGCCACTGTAACTGGGTATTTGTTGGATATGGACTTCCCAGCAGAAAGGCCAGTGAAGTGCACAACATTCCCTGTTATCTGCCCTTAGGCTTTGACTCGGATTATATTCTCTTTTCACTTGTACTTCACCAAGTATAATGACACTCTAGGCCTGATATGGTCACTGGAGCATTGCACAAATTCATCTGCTGCAAGTTGTATTAGGAGGTTCAGCTGTACATCTTCAGTTTCTGATACTGCTGATATATAAATGTGTAGTTACATAATTGTGCTAGTTGATTTCCTCTTTGCATATCTTTTCTTACCATCTGTTAGTGAATGAAACAACTATGTTCTCTTCCTGTTCCCTTTAAATAATGTATTGAAAACATACGCATTTCTATTTGACCTTTAACAGGTTCTCTGAGGACATCCAAACATCTCCTGTTATAGAAAGTTGATAAGATGGAAGATTTTGTAGCTAAACTAGTTATTCTATTTTAAAGGGGTTTTTTTAGGAAAATACTAAAATATAATGTTCTTGTTTTTCCCTTGGATATTGAATTATCATCTTGGATATTTTCTGTTTCAATTATGTTTCCTAGAAGTATTCAAATCAAATAAAATCCTGTATCTGTTTATTTCTAAATTTGGAAAACCACCTAAGAAGAGAAAGTTATCAATACTAAATTCTCCTTTATGAATTATTTGGAATAACCTAATTTTGTTTTAGGAGAGCCTTAAATTGGTTTTGATACTAGAACTGAGAATCAAAAGTTCTTTCTCTCATTCAATCTTTTGCAAGTCTCTAAGCCCTTAGTCTACCTCTAAAGATTTGAGAAAAAACTTTGTTCCTTGTTTTAAAGTGAAGTCACGGAGGAAATTCAGTGCAGATCCATGTTGTTTGCGCACATGATTGCCTTTGAAGAAAACAGAAATTTTTTTCCCAGGTAGGTAGTAGGTTTAGGTTGAAGTGACCTGTCCAAAGCAGCTAGTGGCAACTCACAGCCATAGAGTCACATCTATCAGACACCAGGCTTCAACCAATCTGCTTTTTACCCCACATACCATCTCCTAGCTGCTAAAACTTTGTGTGTTTTTGCTTGAATTTCCTGCGGCCTTGAGTCCCAGTCTAGTGACCACTGAGACATACTCAGTAAGTGAGGTCAGGAATAAGGTGGTTATCACTTAGTAGTTCAAGTGCTGAATTCACCACATGGTCCAAAGGAAAGACAAGCAATGGAGTTAAG